>BQNB010058545.1:0-37720 GCA_026074375.1 Tanacetum coccineum | reverse complement strand
TGCTTAGTTTGACCCAAGTGGGGGAAGGGATAAGAAATAAACACTACTTGACTCCCGTTTGCCTTTATTTTTTCTAGTTTTTAATGAAAAATGTTTCATCTTTAAAATTTTGACATGTTTTTCATTACTTAACTAGTCTAATCTTAACTAAGCACACTTACCTTATAATTCCATTATGTGGGGATAAAGCCTTTCAACTTCCCCTTATACATAAATTCTGTAAAAATGAGAGTGCGGGTGGCTATAGTGGACTTTAGAACTTAGATTGATATATTTTTTTGAGACCACCAAAATGAGCATTGCACTGAGGTAACTTAGTGTAATCGATGTAGCTAAAATAAAAGGAAAATTTTAAGATTAACTCCAAATAACCCATCCATTTATGTTATGTTTGTGTATATTGACTTCTCACATTGATTAGTCAATCCCCATGTGAAACCCTTTGTTACACTCATTATAAGTGTAAGATACCCCTCGTACAACCCGCTGAGCCATTCCTTTCATTTTGTTAAAACCCAATATATGTTTATTTTGTTACACCAATCACCTAGCTGATGCGGTCTTCGTAAGACTTCTACACGAAGTTTTACAACTCCCTAGGCAGAGTACCTAACCATTGTAGTAGTAGTATAGGCAAGACTCGGGGGTTGTTATCGTTCTCTAGGGGAATAGGTTGGGAAGGCTTAATCATGGTTTAACAGAATTCTAAGGGTTAAGGGAAGATTCGTTTTGTATTTTTATGTTTATAGGAAAGCAGGTAAATCATATGTTTGAGAGGTTTGGTTGGTTTTAGCTATTAAACTAAATATTAACTAAGCTACTGGTGATAACAATATAATAAAAGACTGTGTTTATTTAATCATGTATTACTCCCTAGATTGCTTCTCCTAGTGTTGTTACTTTGTCACACTTGTGATGATCTATGTAATTATTTCCTAAGTCATGAACGAATTACACAAACCCGCCGTCTATTTAATATTCCGTTAAGGCAACGCACAAGTAAAGTAGTATGAAGACTATTACAAGGCCCCTAAGAGTATATTAAATGCATTTGAAATATATTAAGAGTGGATCAACCATATAAGGGGCAAGGTAGTATGAAGACTGTTACCCGATGGTATCCTTTCTACACAATCATGTTTTCCTAGACATATCAACAGCGATACAGACAAAAGCTGGTTTTCTAAGACCTAACATGCATATCCATCACAAGAAGCAACACCACTAAGATCTACATCCTAGGTTTCATACAATCATAAATAAACACAATAGAAGGTTTAGCCAAGCATGTTAAAGATAAAGTAAGAACAGATAAGAATCACACAACAAGACATATTGAATGATTAAGATAGTCTTACTTGATTAAAACATGAATTGAAGGAAGTACAATAGGGTTTTGAGGCCCTAAAATCGTCCCTAACAGCTGCTAAACGAACTAGGGTTCGTCCCTTTCTTTTACTCTAAAGTTACACACTTAAAACCCTAAAAACGGATTTGTATATATAGGAAAATCGCTGTGACGGCGTCGCGTTTTAATTGTGACGCCGTCATGAATAGAATATTCTAGATAATGGGGGGTCGTACGTTCTGACGCCGTCTGGATATCTTGTGACGCCGTCTTGAGATGAGTTATGATGGCGTCACGTGTAATCTGTGACGCCGTCTCCAGCTTCTGAGTAGAAATTCTTGAGAGATGTTGGTGTAGGTCCGTAGTCTTGTCCGTTTCTTCTCCAAATGAGCCCAAGTCACGTGTATTTCCTCCAAATGCCTTCCAAATGCTGAATACCTAAAAAGGAACATTTAAAGTACTTTTTTGGGCCATAATTGAATGGTTTTAGCGGGGGTTAAACGATACCGAAAAAGTCGTATAATTCTTTACACCTCATTCATATGTATTTGTATCAATAGAAATTAGTTATTTTTGTTCAACGGTGTATTATTTGTTAAAAATATATCTTTTAATATTTTTATTGATTATAAAATGATATTATATAAATAGTTTAATTGTATTTATAAAAATAGTGCACATGTATAAAAATAGTGCATAAGGTCTTATAAACCTTATATGTTTATCGTTTTAACTCCGTTTTATACGTTTCTTATGTCTACGATTTCGTATTAAGAAAATCTATCAAAATATTATATTTATAATATTTTAGCTATTGATGAACAGTAACTTTTATAGGTTATGTAAATTTTTTTAAAAATTCTCTTTTTACATTGATTTGTGTAACCTTGTAAACATCGTAACTTAGTCCTATTTTAATTCCGTTTCGCTTGTTCTTTACATGTATGGATTCGTGACGAGATAAACTATGTAAATAAAATGCTTACTGAATTTATAAAAATCTGGGTCAACTCAGAAAACGTCAAAAACAGTTTATAAAAATTTTTGGGTTTTTTTTTTTATAACTTAAATATTGCTCAAAACTTCGTAACTTATTCGTTTTAATTCCGTTTTTTGAGTTTCTTATATGCTTGAAATCCTCATAACAAGTACTATCATTATAAAATATTTCCATTATTTTACCAGACCTGAAACAGTAAGGGTTTTTATAAAAAGTTTTTTAAAAATAGTTTATATATTTAATTATCGTAAACTTGTAAATGTCATAACTTCTTCGTTACAGCTCGGTTTTTCGAGTTCTTTATATGCTTACGATCCGTATAATATGTACTATTTTAATAAAATGATTCCAAGATTTATAAAAATTCGAAATCAAACAGTAGCTTTAAAAACAGTAGGTTTTATATATGTGTTTTATAAATCTAATTTTATAACTTATTTCATGGTTCAAATTTGTACAAGTCCTTTACAATGCTTTAATATGTCATACATATTTTGGATCCTCTAATTTGTCCATAATGATGTCCAAGTATCAAGTCCTCATGCTAAATTGTACATAACTTTATAATTAAAACTTTTAACAAATTAATTTATAACTAAACTTATAAATTAACCAACAATTATATAAGGTATTTTTCTTGCGTTCTATCACATTTTTCACATCATTTCATAATTATAAATATATAAATTCGAATTTCACATAAGCTTATAATATTTCATAATCATAAAAACAAACCTAGGTGGTGATTAACATAATAACAAGTATGTAAAATAAGTAAATGAATAAATAGAAAGATTAGGGCTTAGATAAACCTTAGAGAAGTGTATGAGAATGAAGAACACAAGGTCAAACACTAGAAATCAAACCCAAATTGAAACCCTAATCAAGAAAACCCTAGCTTACTTTCTTGAATCAAACCCTTGCAAACTAACACCCAATCTTCTAAACCACCTTGCACACCTTAGATATTATAACTAATGAGCCTTGTATACTTGAAATATCAAATGTATGAACACAGCTATTTGACTCTAGATTTAGCCAAGTGGTTATAAGAGTGGATAAAGAGAGAGTTTTGTGTGAAGTTTTACTTGCAATTTTGAAAGAGATGTGTTATCTCTCACTAGGTACATATATATTTACTAAGTATAGTATTTCCACAATACAACCTACTAAAAAACCTTGGTCTAATAGGATGGTAAGTGGTACTTGTGCTTAAAGTGCTCTCTTTACTCACCTAGGAGGAGGGATGAGACTTTTAGTGAATCAATTTAGCATGTGTGGTATTATAAAGTGAAGTTTGAATTTTTGTTTGTGTTTAACTCATTAGATCCGGCCACATGCTTATCAAGAGTGGGGAGTTGTTTAATTATAGGTAGGTATTAGTGCTTTCGGGTATGCCTAAACATATTTTATTGCAAAACATAACCGTTTTACGTAACCAATAAAAATAAAATATGAAAAGTTATAAATTATACTCATAATAATTACTCCCTCCGTCCCTAAATAAGTGTCCACTATTGACTTTTTAAGTATTATTTCAATCAAGTTGTGTCATTTAATTGTTTTGTTTGTGTTATATAATATTAATGAAAATTAGTATCATGAAAATACATTTAAACTCAATCCATTCATATATTTTGCATTAAGTATTTTATAACACATTAGAAATAGTTACGGTCAAAAGTTGCTATAAAAATGACTTCGAAAGTCATAAATTTGGCACTTATTTAGGTGAGTGACGATAGGAAGTATTATAACAACTTGCTTGACGTTATAATTTAACTGGTTTGGTGTCCTGTTTACGTTTGAATGAGATTTTTTGTTTACGCGATTTAACTTTAACGATAAAAATTAAAAGGCGAAACACAGTTAAAATTATAAAAATAAATAATGGTAATTATTGAGTCAGGAAATAACCTGAAATGACGGATTGTTATTAGTCTTCCCACGTTTAAGGAGCATTGTCTGTCAAGGCTAAAGATGCGACACTTGTCTTGAGGGGTGCGGTTTTAGTGAAGAAATTTGGATACTTCTTTCGGAATTGATCTTCACGTTCCCACGTGAAATCAGGACCTCTCTTGGAGTTCCATTCTAAAACTTTAACAATGGGGATGCGGCTTTGGTTTAACCGCTTGACTTCATGATCCATAATTTCTACTGGTTCTTCAACGAAGTGGAGCTTATCATCAATTTGTATTTCATCACAACGCTAAATTTACAAATGGTTGTCAGATAAAACACTTCTTCAAATTGGACACATGAAATGTGCTTATGAACCCTGCTTAATTGTTGAGGAAGTTCGAGTCTATAAGCAACGGTTCCCCATCTTTGGTAAACTTGAAAAGGTCCAATATTATTTCTTTATCGGGTTTCAACTTCCCTCGTTTGCCAAAACGTTATATCAACTTTCCAAGGTGATACTTTAACATAACTCGCGTCACCAACTTGAAATGTCTAAAGCTTTCGCCTCACATCGGTGTTTTTCGTAACTCTTTTGACGATCCGATAGAGGCTCTTGTATTCTTTGTTTGATTTGAAACATCTTCTCGGTTGTATTGTGAATATGATTCTGGGATCCGGTGAGCGGAGTGTCTCCGACCTCGGGCCCAACAATACCAGTGATCAGACACTTTCGAACCATAAAGTGGCCTCGTATGGGGCAGCTTTAATTCTAGAGTTGATAACTATTGTATACGAAAATTTTGGATCAACGGTAAGTGTCTTTCCCATGCATTCACAAAGTATATCACGCAATGCGCGTAACATATCTTCTAAATGTCTGGATGGTCCTTTCGCTTTGCCCAATCAGTCCAGCGGTATGGTAATGCATACTCATATCCAAACGAGTTACAATAGACCTTCTAAAAAATGACCTTTAGAAATTCAACGTAAATCTAGGGTCACGGTCACAAATGATTGAGACTGGTATTCCATATCTCATGACTACTTCCTTCAGGTATAGTTTTGTCAATTTGTCCATAGGGTCATTTTCTCTCATTGGTAAGAAGTGTGCAGACTTAGTGAGTCGGTCTACAATTATCCAAATGGTATCATATCCACTTGGCGTCCTTGGGAGCTTGGTGACAAATCACATATGTGATATTGTCCACACTTCATGAGGAATCTCTGGTACTGACACCAACAAAACCAGATGGATTTTGGTGTTAAGTTTTGACCTTTAAACTCGTCAAACACTTACTAACTGGTGGAAAAATGTCGGTTTTAATGCTTAGGCAAAAAGGTTATATTGCTTCATGTCTTGGTATATTTATCTTAACCAGATGAACAGAATTTTCTAAATTGTGAGACTCATGCATAATCAGAGTCCTGTAGATCACATAGTACGGGCAAACACTTTTGTTTATACAAACATAGTGTTCCGTTGCACGCGGTTCCAACTTCTACTTCATATGAGTTTTCTGGTTCTTCAAATTTATAATCAGCATATCCACATCTTCAGTACTTGAGTTTTCTGGTTTTCTTGACTCAGTTGGAGCTCCAAAATCTGCTTGGGAAGGTTTCCACTATTCCAATATTCATAACTATGGATTCGAACCTGTAATGGCTTAATTCGTTCTTTCCTGCTCAATGCGTTAGCCACTACATTTGCTTTCCCAGGATGATAACGAATTTCACAATCGTAATCACTAAGCAATTCCAACCAACGGCGTTGCCTCATGTTCAATTCCTTCTAATCAAGGATGTGTTGTAAACTCTTGTGATCAGTGAACACGGTACACTTTGTCCCATACAGATAGTGCCTCTAAATCTTCAGAGCGAACACTACTACGCCTAAATCCAAATCATGAGATGTATAATTCTTCTCATGAATTTTCAGTTGTCGTGATGCATAAGCAATTGCCTTTTCTCTTTGCATCAGCACATCGCCCAAACCTTTGATCAAAGCATCATAGTAAATGATAAAGTCTTTGCCTTCTTCGGGTAAAGCCAGAATTGGTGCACTACACAACTTCTGCTTTATTAATTGAAAAGCTGCTTCTTCTTTGTTACCCCAATCAAACTTGTCCTTCTTTTGAGTAAGCTTGGTCATTGACTTGGCGATCTTTAAGAATCCTTCAATAAATCTTTGATAATAACCGACAAGACCTAAAAATTGACGAATCTCTATTGCAGTCTTAGTAGATGCCCAATCTTTAATGGATTTGATCTTGATGGGATCCACGTGAATACCTTGACTGTCAATCACATGACCGAGGAACTGTACTTTTGGAATCCAAAATTCACATTTAGAGAATTTTGCATACAACTCATCCTTCTTAAGCAACTCCAAAATTAACTTGAGATATTCTTCGTGATCTTGCTTGCTCTTCGAGTAGATCAGGATGTCATGAATAAAGACAATCACCAATTTATCCAAGTATGGTTTGCACACCCTCATGAGATCCATAAACACAGCAGGTGCATTAGTCAAACCAAACGGCATAACTTGAAATTCATAATGGCCATAACAATTCCTGAAAGCGGTCTTCGGCATGTCTTCTTCATGAACTTTCAGTTGATGATAACCCGATCTCAGGTCGATCTTAGAGTAGATACTCAACCCTTGAAGTTGGTCAAATAAATCATCAATTCTTGGAAGCGGATAACGGTTCTTCACCATTAGCTTATTTAATTCTCAGTAAATCTTTGGCACATCCCGGATTGATCCATCCTTTTCTTTGACAAACAAGACCAGAGCACTCCAAGGTGAGGAACTGGGTCTTATAAAGCCTTTGTCGGAAAGTTCCTGTAGTTGATCCGATAATTCTTTCATCTTGGACGGAGCTAATCGATAAGGCACCCGTGCTACAGGTGCAAGCCACCACGTATAAATCGATCTGAATTCAACTTGGCGCGGTTAGGTGGAATACACGACAGTATCAGGATTAATTATGAATGTCACGAAAACCCCCCCAAATAATAAAAAAAAATAGGTTTTACATACACTAGTCGCTTCTCCTCCCGACTTGTCTTACGCCTTCTTCGCTCCTTGGTAACATGTGCGAAAAAATGACATGCCTCCTTTTAGCAAGTTACTTTGAGTTTTGGTACTTGATGATGATGTTAATCGGGACCAGTGTCTGTTGTCACCTTCCATCACCAAATAACAATTAATGGTTTTCATTTCCCAAGAAATACGAACCGTTCTTCTTGGGCACAAACTACCATGGCATGATACATTGACAACCAATCCATACCAATTATGACGTCAAAACTACCAAAGGTTTCTACGGGCATTAAGTCGATGTTGAATGGATGATTTAGAAAATTCAAGTACAACACCGTTATGGAGTTACTACCTCAAACTTATTCTACTTGTCAGCTAACTCGACATCATAACCATGATCTAGTGTAGTTGGGATGATATCATCAAAGAACTAAATGCAGTAGATATGAAACTTCTATCGGCACAGTATCAAATAAAATCGAAGCATAACAGTTGTTTAGGAGGAACGTTCCATGACAACCATTGGAGGTTAGGTTTGTCATGACAGTGCCACCAGAATAAGCTTTGTTACAGCCCAGTAAACATTTATAGCCTGCATTTCCTGATTCTTTTCTTAAATTCGGGCAATTACTCTGAAGATGACATTGAGCTCCACAATCAAAGCCTAGTTGAGAATCTTTGATTGCCGCTTGGGCTCTCTGGTTGTTGGTGGCATTCTGCAGCATGCTGCTTTTAAGTTCTTGAGGCCAAATATGTCCAATCCTCTTGCAGTTGGTTGCATTTAGGAGCCACATGCCATTCAATGATGGTTGTTCGCATTTGAGGACAGAGGTTTGGATCCTCCCTAAATGGTTTCTCATCCCAGCCTTGTAGTATAAGGACCGGTGCCACATTGTTCCTTTTGAATGGCTGTTGTTGCGTTTTAGAGTGTTACTTGATACTGTCCTCAAACTCCTTTATCTCAGCCTGACGTTCAGCAAGAGTGAGGATCTTTTTATCCATCAGTTTAGTTGCAAACTCAATTGCCTCCTGCATTGTCTTGGGCTTAGATGCCTTCAATACTTACATGTATCATGTCCGGGCAAGACACCAACATACTTTTCAACTTTCATAGATTCCTCAGAAAACATCATATCGCACATCAATGCCAACTCTTGAAAACATTGGTTATAACTTAGCACATCGGTACCTTTTACCTTTAAGTTCCACATTTCAGTTTCTAGCTTTTTGATCTCACTCCTTGGGCAGTATTTATCGGTCGTCATCTTTTTCAAAGTTTTCCATGGTATGGATATGCTACATTCATGACACGAAAAGGCCCTATCGATGGGAGTTCACCATGTCAAGGATTTCCTTGAAGAGTACAAGTTGACAAACTGTTACCTGACAATGAGTCAGAGCAGTTGCTGATATGGTAAAACAGATTCTATCTTTTATAACCTTTACGGTCTAGACCCGAGCTAACTCTTCACAGTTTTGCCTTTGAAATTCATGGTTGCACTTATAGTAAATCAGTGTAAGTGCACTCACATAACAGTAGAAACCTGTCTCCTTACGCCAGGTCTTGAATACATGTCTGTTCATCGACATTTCTGTATCACGTTCTATCCATCTGCATCAGCAACACCTTGGTCTATTAGTGCCTTAATCTGAGCATCAGTCATAGGTGTGGTAGGGGGTAGTATGTTCTGGGTGGTATTCTCTTTGGGGGCATTTCTTTAAAAATCATAAGAAAATTTAATACACGGTTGTTTTCATACAATCTTAAGCTACCTGACATATTGACATAATAAATAAAATAGAGGATCACAACCCACAGTGAAATATACAACTGAAGTGAAATCAAAAATGACATAAATAAATCAACATCATACATGATAGTTCTGATTACAACATGATCGGTACTATGAGATACAAAATGAAAAATACGGTCCTAAGGTAGTGCTAGCTGGGGGTCACCCATAATACTTAGCATGCCATATAATGATAGCTAAAAAGATAAAACTAATATCAATACTGCTACTAGCTGGGAGTAACCCATAAAACTTAATAGGCTATATAGGATAGCTACAAATGATACAAGACTAACAGCTGCTGCCAGCCTCAGCTGGCTCATCCTGAGGCTCTAGGTCTTTAGCCTCTAGTGTCTGAATACATCCAAGTGCTGTAGTCAACTGAGTCTAAAGTGATGAAGTCTGAGCCATCAATGTCGCAACCTGTGCCTCTAGTGTCAATGGACATAGGCTCTATAGCTGCAACTCATGTCATTAGAAAATAGTCCTTTGCACTATGATCTTTACGTCGCCTCTCTATCCAAAAGCATAACTGTGTGGAGGTGAAATTACCTATCTCTGAACAGTGTGTTGACTCGGGCTCTCAGAAAATCTCGGGTAGTCATGTGCATCTCGAATCGTACATAAAACTACATTAGGTGTTACTGCCTATGTAGTAGCCATTGCTCATGTCCCTCTCTGGTTGACCCCCTCAAGGTGGTCGGTGTGCTATTTCCAGCATGGCATCAACCTAGAGTAATCCCATGTTGCTGTAATTACCTTAACCATCTCTAAACTGTTCGCAATAGGTCAGCATCTAGAGTAGGCCTCTGGCTGTTCTAGCAGCTCCAGCTGCTGAACTCTCCCCAAAACTCGATTCCGATATTGTGGTGGGAGGAGTTAATGCAAGCTTTCTTCTGATGGCGGGCACTCAGCCTTGGGAATATAAGTACTATGGAAGTTATATGGAGTTATATGGAGTGGTGATACAACCTCTCATCATATTCCCGGCTGCTCTATATAAATATCGGTGAATCAACTATCCACTCCCTGCAGGTGATGGTAGAGGTAATGGGTGGTGATGTTTCAGGTAGATGTGGTGAGGGAAATCGTGGGGTTAATACTGAGTTGTTAATGGAGGGAGTGGGAGGATGGTGGTGGAGTAGGGTACAGGCTAGATCGTCTAGCAACACTATGACTTGATTGGGTAATGTTATAGGTGTATGGGGTATTTCATCTTCCATGCCATACGGACAGTTATGTTGGGAGGGTTGGGTACAATAATATGAGGTGAGTAAGCGTGTTGGTGGTGCTTTGGTGCGACTCATCTGTCTCTTATGCCTTTGTATCACCTAGATGAGGGGAGAACAGGGTGTCAACGTTCTGGTACAGCCAGATGTGTTGGTCGGAGCTAGGTGTCCTCCTCTTACTCGCCTTTAATAATTTGTCATTGGTGGCATCATATTACATCGTCATCTGCATCATCATACATCTTCATAGTCATCATCGGAGGGCTCATAATCAACCATCCCTACCATCAGCTAGGATTGTTCTGCTTGATCCTCCTCGGGGTCCTCCTTGGAGATTCCTTCGGTTCAGTGTCTGCCACATAGCCCTTAGAGGGTATGGGCTATAGGTGAAAGCCTTTCATTTGGTAGAGGCTGTTCTCTATAGTGTCTCTTCCTTTAATGGTACCAAGTATTTGGGTACTCAGGCTCAGTACAATTATGGTTAATAGAAGGTAAAGGTGGGTTTTCGATGGACGAGCTCAGGATAATCACTGGGCATGTATCTCTCTTATATAATTTTTCTTATTTTTTTTTTTTTTATTATCTTATTTTTTAGGAGATGGTGGGTGCTCTGGTTCCAGGCACATAGTCCGGAGACTGGTGGGCTATCAGCATGCATGGGTGTAAATCGTATCCGTATACGATGAAATCTAGAGAACCTACTTCATGTCAGACGGCTCCTCATCAGATACATCGTTTGAATCTACATTGGCTAAGATATTCAGTGTAGACAGATTTGTGTAGGTAACGTGGTTGAAAGATTATGACTGCTGAAACAATATAATCAAAACTTATATAAAGATATATTTTAGGAGACCTATATAGATTATATGTTATATCATTTAAACAAGTATTTTGATCATGAAAGATATCTAATTATTAACAACTAATGCAACCTCATTAGTGTAGGTAGTCACTTGTGAAAAACTTTGTATGATGCCATTTTGAAAACGGTTATTGTCATCAGTAAAAAAATTTGATCTTGGTTCTTCTATAACCGTGGCTCTAGATACCAATCTGTAAAAACCTCCAATAGGGTCGCAGGGAATATGGGTTCTGAGAGTGTTACTTATAGATTTCAATAGCACAAATATATGAGATACGGACCTCCTTTATGAGTAGTTTACAAAATTGATTTACATTGGATTTAAAATAAACTTGTTTGTTTCATAATCCACGAGCTTTAATTGTTCAATACGTGAAAGTGTAAAGATTTTAAACATAACAGAGATTCCCAAAATGTATATGCACCCAAAATCTTTATAGTAATGGCTCTATAAATGGTGACCACAAAAGTCTCCTTGTTTCGTCGTTACCATATTGACCTGAGTTAAACATACTTTAAACCGTCAATATAAAAGTTGGTGAATTCACTTCGTTTATAGTATAGTATAAAGTAGGACTGGTAAAGATTTCTAAATGTATGATATGTAAAGATACAATATCAACATAAGTAATTACGAAATGCACTAAATCATGACACTAAAGCTACAAAAATATAGTATGCAAATTTAACTGCAAATAATGTTGCCGTGTTTGTTGTAGATGGTTTCAACCCGCAAACATCCACAAATTGTTACCGACATGGCTATCATATTCGTCGTTTCCGGGTCCTCCGAAATTAGTGAGTGCTACTCACCGAACGGGGATGTTCAATACTAAATTGTTACTATCTTTTATTGCATTCGCGCTTTCAATCTTGTAATTAACTTATTCCATGATTCTTGGGCTTTAGTGGGTTATAGCTTCTAGGCAAACTCGTAATTTGTATAAAAATGTACTTGCGTCCAATCGTAAAACAATGCATGTTTCTCACCCCCAATGTTGTAAATCATTGTAATTGTATAAAATGCGGAGCTATGAACTCACCTTAAGTGAATGTGTTGATTATTTAAATCAAATAAGTGAATCGTCTTGGAAATCCGAATGCAACCTAATTAATTATAGGCCGTATGAGTATAACGTATTTAATATAAATACAATATCACATGTTATATAGTTACACCACCACCTAATAGTTCTTGTTTAATTTAAAATGTTGAAATAATATTTAAATCGTACTTTGTTAAATAAAGGTAAATGTATTTGTATCCATAAGAAAAATATTATTTTTGTTCAACAGTGTATTATTTGTTAAAAATATATGTTTTAATATTTTTATTGATTATATAATGATATTATATAATTAGTTTAATTATTTTTATAAAAATAGGCACAGTTTATAATTGTGCATAGGTCTTTATAAACTTATATCTTTATCGTTTTAACTCCGTTTTATACGTTTCTTATGTCTACGATTTCGTATTAAGAAAATCTATCAAAATATTATATTTATAATATTTTAGCTACTGATGAACAGTAACTTTTATAGGTTATGTAAATTTTATAAAACTACTTTTATACAATTATTTGTTGTAACCTTGTAAACATTGTAACTTAGTCATTTTAATTCCGTTTCGCTTGTTCTTTACATGTATGGATTCGTGACGAGATAAAAAAATGTAAATAAAATGCTTACTGAATTTATAAAAATCTGAGTCAACTCAGAAAAGTCAAAACAGTTTATAAAAATGATTTTATAAACTTAAATCTTGCAAAACTCGTAACTTATTCGTTTTAATTCCGTTTTTCGAGTTTCTTATATGCTTGGAATCCTCATGACAAGTACTATGATTATAAAATATTTCCATTATTTTACCAGACCTGAAACATTAAGGGTTTTTATAAAATAAGTTTTATAAAAACACTTTTATATATTTAATTATCGTAAACTTGTAAATGTCATAACTTCTTCGTTATAGCTCGGTTTTTTGAGTTCTTTATATGCTTACGATCCTTATAAAATGTACTATTTTAATAAAATGATTCCAATATTTATAAGAATTCGAAATCAAACAGTAGCATTAAAAGCAGTAGGTTTTATATATGTGTTTTATAAATCTAATATTATAACTTATTTCATGGTTCAAATTTGTACAAGTCCTTTACAATGCTTTATACCATATGTCATACATATTTTGGGTCCTCTAAATTATCCATAATGATTGTCCAAGTATCAAGTCCTCATGCTAAATTGTACATAACTTTATAATTAAAACTTTTAACAAATTAATTTATAACTAAACTTATAAATTAACCAACAATTATATAAGGTATTTTTCTTGTGTTCATCAATATTGCTTAACATTTTCATAATATAAATATATAAATTCGAATTTCACATAAGCTTATAATATTTCATACAATCATTAAAAACAAACCCTAGGTGTGTGATGAACATATTAATATAGTATGTTAAAATAAGTAATGTATAAATGGGAAGATTAGTACGGGCTTAGATAAACTTAAAGAGTGTCGTTTTTGAGAATGAAGAACACATGATCAAACCCTAGAAATCAAACCCAAATTGAAACCCTAATCAATAAACCCCTAGCTTACTTTCTTGAATCAAACCTTTACAAACTAACACCCAATCTTCCAAACCACCTTGCAACACCTTAGATATTATAACTAATGAGCCTTGTATAGTTGAAAAATCAAATGTATGAACACCCTAAATGCTCTAGATCAGCCGTGGGTATAAGAGAGGGAAAAGAGAGAGTTTGTGTGAAGTTTACTTGCAATTTTGAAAGAGTATGTCTAATCGCTCACTAGGTACATTTATATATACTAGTAGTATTCACAATACAACCAACTAAAACCATGTCTAAAAAGTGGTAAGGGTACATAAGGGTACAAGTGCTCTCCTCCTCTTAGGAGGAGGGGATGAGACTTTTAGTGAATCAATTTAGCATGTGTGGTATTATAAAGTGAAGTTTGAATTTTTGTTTGTGTTTAAATCATTAGATGCGGCCACATATCAAGAGTGGGAAATTGTTTAATTTTTGTGTATTTGGGTATAAAAATGGGTATTTGTTTGAGTTTAGGTGGGTATTGGTTCTTTCGGGTATGCCTAAACGTATTTTATTGCAAAACGTAACCGTTTTACGTAACCAATAAAAATAAAATATGAAAAGTTATAAATAATGGTAATAATTGAGTCAGGAAATGACCTGAAATAATGGATTGTTACAAAAAGTGTATTTTGACGTTGTGTCCTAATGAGATTTATATTATTTGATCTCTCTTGACTCTAGACTCGATTTGTGCACTTTGGTTTTAGTAATCGAAGGCTGGAGCTGACTGCCACCTTTTCAATATCAACAGTCTCAGAGTAAGATGCCAATAGATAACGTGTGTATCTCTGGGACAAATGAGACAGGTCTCTTTTGAGAGAAACTCAAATGTCTAGGAAGGGTTGTGAATTGCATCACTGGGTCCATGACGGCTTTCTTCAATACCAACAATCATCTTCGTGATTTTGATAGATTATGTATTGACCTGGTTTCTGCCTAAAGTGTGTGGAGGGCTTTTTTCTTTTCACCCTTTATCCATACATTTCTTTTTAATTTTTCAACCCCTTCAATGTTTACCAAAACGTCATCACTACCACCATGTTGTGATTATTCTGGTGATAACTTATGCCTTAACTCATGCCTTAGTCAACATTTTTTCCTTATTCTCATTCATCTCCAATTCATACTAAGGACTTTCTAATAAACTATGCAAATGTCTATGGTAGATGGTTAGATACCTCGGTTACTGGTTAGATCTTTAAGGAACTTAGAAACTAACCTAACCATATTATGACTTCATTGACGTTGTGAGTAAATTGGTTGTTGAGTATAGAATGATCGGAAACCAATAAAATAAAAATTGAAAATCAAATCAAAAGTGGTTTGATAGAACCAAGAACTTTTAACACTTTGAGAATTTTTATCTCTTTTGTATATATCCCATTACACATGTCATCATGATTCAAAAAATTGTTTCGGCACATGTGGGTAGAGGTATGCACTTAGATGTGTCTTAAAAATCACATCTCTAGGTCGTTATTTTAATATATATTTTTCTCCCTTATTTAAAATATTAAATCTCTTAGTATTTGAAATACCAATTGATTAAAATTTAAGACATGAAAAGAGTCATGGGAAGAAAAATGTTGCCACAAATTTGCATGAATTAGTGAACTTTTTCTGATTGCTCCTCTTTAATAATATATGTGAGATACCACAGAATTGAAAATTTTACATTAAAAGGAAAACACTACAAATATGTTGAAGATGGAGTTAGATGCCTTGGTGAACAGTGAGTATTAACTTGACATTGAAATACCATAATTTTAATTTCACTGAATGTTTTTGGATACATAAAATTAACATTTATGAGATGTACCCAAAATACATCAAAGGCTTTGGTTTTTAAAAGCTCCCCCTCAAAAATTGATCCACATAAAAATGACATTTTTTAGTACCACAATTTTGAGAAATTATCTGAAGAAGAGAGTGTTGAATACATAATTTTGAAGATACCATAAATAATATTATAGTTATTAATAAGTTACCACAAATTGTATTAGCACAAGATTATGACATTTACAGTTCTATTTGAAAAATTGTGTTCAAAATTTTTAAAAACCCACATGATAGAAGACTTCTCTTCTATTTTTGAAGTAAGCGCACTGAAACGTACACTTCCCTATGACATTCAGGATCGGGTTACAGTCTGAAGTAACTGTAAGCCATTGTCATGAGCTCAAAACTTTGAATGTTTTGTATAATAGCTCAAGACCGAGAAAATTGACTTTCTCGTTGGCAGGATAAGATACGCTTTTCTTATATCGAAGTCCGAGTTATGCACTGAAATATACATAAGTCATTAAGAAAATTAGAATTGACATGTTTTAAAACGTTTGAACTCTTGCTCGAACTTCATTTACACACCCGTGTCAATTCTAGGTACGTAAATGTTATCAATTCAAATAGACATGTCGAGAAGATTCTTTTTGGTATTTTTGAAATTTTCTGTTTTTATATTTTGTTTTTGAAATATTTTCTATTTTTGTATTTTCTTTTTATAGGTTTTATATTTTTGTATTTTTTTTTCAAAAATATTTATAAATAAAAATAAAGAGAAAAACAAAACTATATACAAGTCGAAGTTTCCACCAACAGTAATAGTTGTTGCTAGAGTTGAAGTAAATGAAGTTGAATCGGATTGTTTGTTGACGTTTATCAAGCATGTTTCAGCGCTAGTTGTACAGCGGAAAGGACTTTTGTAAACAACTTGATTTTCTCCATTGAAATATTCGTCGAGCAAAGGACTAAATATACTTTATAACTCTGTCATTGACGTCATGACTATCATATCTATTATAGAAAGTTATGTTGAAGTTGTGGTGTGAGGCTTGAACCGTTTTGTTCAAACATCATTTGACATTGAGTTTCGAGGCTTAAACTGTTGTGTTTAAACGTCAACTTTTTTTATCAGTGGTGAATCCACTGTGACACTAGTTTCTGAGATATCAGCTTTTTCAGCAACCACACTCTGAGATTATCCTTCTTGACATTATATGATGTACCTGCACTTAAATCAATACTTTGTTCCTTCTGAACAGTGATTGATGTACCTGCACCTAAATCTAGAGTTTGTTTGCATTTAAGAATTTTAGAGATATCTACATTGGAACCATGTGGGGGTTCACTGTCAACCTTGCTTTTGCAAGAAGCGAATATCTTTCCCGTAGGAACCCACCTAAGACAAACAGTTTTGAAAATTCTACCCGTAGGTTTCCACCTAAGACAAGATCTAGGAGATGTTTTCTCATACATAGCGGAAGACTTATTGGGAGAAAATCTATGTCTTGTGAAGATCTACCTTATCGGTTTCTAAAAGTTCAACGGGTTTGTTACTGTTTCTGGTCTTATGGGATTGAATGTTAGCACGTGAATTCACCTCTTTCAAGAAGTTTGTGATACAAGCATCGTGGTTTGCATTAAAGACACACTTCTGACAAGTCAAGCAAACAAAGTGTTTGGAGTCAGAAAAGAACTAGATATTCCTAGAGTGTATGCTTTGGGCCAATAGTTATCATTACCAAAACTACTCTTTGATGTAGCCAATTCATTGTTGTTTGTTTAGTGCTCCTAGTCTTTTGGTTCGATAAACCATTATTAAGAAATAAGATCTGTTTGACAGAAACTAGGTTTTTATGGGTAATCAAGGTGTAATTATGTGTGTGTTAAGAGAGAATATATATATATTGCTTTTGATTAGATGAAAAATTGTTACAACTATACCTTGACATGAATAAATAAGAAAAAAGGTGTGTGTGTGTGTGTGTTTTCTCTCCCATTGGGAGAGAAAAACCCTAAAAAAGGGATCGTTGGCCAACCATTCATATCATATATATGTTAATCTATCCTTCTAAAGGGGATTTGGCTGTCACTCTCATCATTATCCGGTCAATCTATCCTTCTTAACATGTTAATCTCGTTTCTTTTTGGGGAGTAAGTTTGGTTTACGGGTTTTTTTTACAACACGTTTTTATCATGCGCTTGATGGTGGTTTGTGGTGGTACAGCAGTTGTTGATGTTTACTCATTGATCCTACCGACCGCCTCTAATAACTATAAATGATAATATCCTTACATTTTTCTTGTTCTAAGCTAAGTTACGTTGAAGAAGTTTATGACTAAGGGTTTCTAGCATTCGGTATGGGGCTTTGAAGGTTTTTGCACTTTTAATGCTAATGTAATTAATGATACACAGTGATTCTTTATTAAATGAAGATGTTTCACACTTGGAAAGTAATTTATTATTACAAGCTAAGCCAGAAATAAAATAACATGAAATTAATTATTACACGTAATAATAAAATATAAAATAATATGAAATTCCCAAACTACCCTTGAGGACAAAGGTAGTTAGAAAAATCAAACGATAATATATAATAATATTAATCGTATATTACAGGGATTGGAAGTATGATTCCTGGGTCGTTAAGTCCCAACAATTTATGAAATTGAGACCACGTTTGTTGTTTGGACAATGATTTGAATTGGTTCGAAGAAGATTTGTTTTCTAAAATCCTAAAAGTAAGCAAATTAAAGGACAATTAAACCTAACTTAAATAAAGGGAAATTAAACTTTAACTAAAAAAGCAAAACGGGAATCCTAAATGGTGATTAGAAAGTAAATCTTTTCCAAAATTAAAACCTAACATGAATTTTTCACTTTTTATTATACTTCTAATTGACTAAAAAGTAAGTTTTAAAGAAAACTAGAACAAAAACAGAGTTGAAATAAGCTAAAAAACTCGAAAAACGTGAACGGGAACGATTCCCGTTCTTTAAAAATCAAAATTTGGCAATTTAAACCCTACGGAAGCAAAACTAATTTTCCTAGAAATTATATGATAAAAGAAAAATTTTAAAAAATATTATATTTTTTTGATTATTTTTCTATTTTTATGAATTTTTAAAGTTTTTAATAAAAATCATGGTTTAAAAATATAAATAATTATTAGAAATTTCTGAAAAATTTATAGAAAATAGCTTGAACTTAGGGGACTAGGGAAAAATATGCTTGGTTACACAGCTTCATCCGAAATAAGCGTGTATTAAGCTAAAATAGCTTATTAAACTAAAGAGATAAAATGTATATAAAAGAAAGATAATGCAAAGGTATAACGGATGAGCTATGAGCTATTGTGGCATATTGGTTAAGTGCGTGTGTGTTTAAGGGAGAGGTCGTGGGTTCGAGTCCCAGGCCTTTCCTTTTTGCAATTTTTTTTATTTTTGAAAACTCAAAGAAACAAAGTTGTAGACAAGCTAAAAATAAATTTTTATAAAACACTTATATTCTGAAAAAACCTGAAATAAGCTGGAAAATAGCTTATTGATTTGACAGAATACTTAACTCTATTTTTGTTTTTTTTTTCAAAAAAAAATAGACCTCTAAAGTTGGAAAATAAGTCATAACTAATGGAACAATAAGCTATTTCTAACCTAGTCCTACCTTGATAAGCTAGTATGACAGAATTAAGCACAAATTAGACAAAAAAAAACTCTAAAAGTTGAAATAAGCTAAACTAATAAACAATAAGCTATTTCTAACCTAGTCATACCTTGATAAGCTAGTATGACAGAATTAAGCAAAAATTAGACAAGCCATAAGCTGGAATTTCTTATGTGATTCTTATGAAAACTTTGAAACCAAACAGGCCCAACACCAAACTTGAGCTTATTTTTAAGTAAGCTAATGGAAGATTGAAGAAATGAAACTTTTATCTACTGAAAGATAATACTATAAGCTACTTAAAAATGCATTCAAAAAGTATTTTGAAAATCAGTTGCTCAATCAAAAAGCTATATGAAAAGGCTAATGCAGATAAAGTACAATATTTTTGGTTTTTTAGAATTTATTGAAAAGACAAAGGACTAAATATAAGCTTAAAAATAGATAAGAAAATAAGCTAATTAAGCTAAATAAGCCTTATGAATATCTAGAATGGCTATATCTACTGTGCTCAAAAATTTGGTAAAGCTATAATAACTACTTTTACCTATTGATTTTTAAGCTTGAATTGGCTTTTTTCCTGTTTTCCCTATCTGATGCAGTGTGCATATCTAAGAACCAAAACTAATTTAAACAAATGCAGGCTTAAGACCTGGATTCTACACTTAATATAACACCAACACAACAACAAGGGATGCAATGAAAACAACTAGAAACCAATTAAACTAAAAATGATTATAAGACTTACTTAAATTCTAACAGATTGAATAAGCTACTATACTAACTAGAACTAAAACAGATTTAAATTAATAAAGCCTTTTAAATCATACTCTATAAACTCAAATATGGATATTGAATTCAATCTAAGAACCAAAGTTATCCAAACAGCATTAACTTGTTTAAAGCTGTTTGGAAACCAAACTCCCCTTTTTAAAATTTCATCAAATCTTTTTTTAGCTTATGAAAAGTGGTTTAAAGAAACTCAATATCAGAATACCAGATATGAGACAGCTAAATAACAACCTTAATGAACATTCTCCAATAAGCAAATAAGCCAGAATCAATAAGCTAACAACTATGCTTAATATTTTTGGTTTTTTAACTATTTTAAGACAAAACATAAGCAAACTATGATCTAATACTAATAACAAAGCATAACAAGCAAATAACCACTACAATTAAAAAACTCAAGTTAGATATACTTTTCAGTAATAAGGCAAACAAAATAAGCAGATAAGCAATATTAGCCTAAATATGCAGGAATGAGGCTAGAAAAAGGAACAAATGAGAACTCACAAGTGCCTTTGCACAAACAAGGCTTACAAATGCTCTTATGAGCTAGTCTACAAGCTCCAGCTTATCCAAGGATAAGTTGGTATTGTCTTGGAAGTCCTTCCATTATTGACTTCCCTTCCATAATAAGATTTGGTAATTTTTGGGGTGGATTAGAGTTAGATAAGCTCAAAATAGCTTTTAAAGAGCTTTAGTGAGTTAACAGCTAACGTTTTAGTGATTTGACCGAGCTTATTGAGAAAGTATCAAGAGCTTATAAAACTGTAGAAAGCATTTGGAATTTAAGAACTCAATAAGCAAAAACAGATTTTATTTAATAAACTAAGATTTCATTGATTTGACAAACTGATTACAATACTTGAAAATGAGATTACATAAACTGAAAACAGAATTGAATTTAAATGAAAACTAAGCTAATTATGAAAACTAAATTAAGCTCCTAAAAACTAAAAAGAAAAAGAAGTTGTTTTGTGTGTAAACGAGGTCTGCTTTTATATAGCTGAAATGAAGCTTCTAGGTCTCTGCCGCTCCCATCAAAATTGATTATTGGCCTTTTAATCTGTTTTTTTTTTTTTTTTTTTCTTTTTGTTTTTTTTTCCCAAATCCATTTGGATCCTAATTTGAGTAGTTGGTTTAATGACATGAGCACAGGATTGCAAAACGTTGGCATTCGTGTGTCTGTACATTTGTGCCTTCTTTTTACACAAAGATTAGTGTAAAAAATCAATCATTGGTGTGCTTTCTTTCGATGTCCGCGTGTCCAATCTTGTTGGGATTCAACCAATGGGAGGGTTTGTTGGGATTTAACCCCTTGTTTTGAGCTTGGTAAATCGTTGAGGAGACGATGAATAGTAAATAGTTAATACGCGCCCTTTTTAATTAATTTGTTATCCGTTTGATTTTATTTGACCGGGACTTTGAGCGTTGACTTAGGCCGGGTAAAAGGTTTAAGGGTCGGGTAAAAGGTTTAAGGTTATTAGTTTTTAAGGATAACGACCGTTAGTAGCTAGTTAACGGAGTTAGGGTTTTAGGGGTTTTTAGTGAAGATGGTTTTAACATTTAGGGCTTTTGTGGTATTTTGAGGGGTTTTGTCTTTTTGTGGTTAACCAGGGTTGACCAAGGTTGACTTTGAGTTGACCTTTGTGTTGAAACTTCTGGCTCTTTGTGTGCTCTTCTATCTCGTGTCCGTGTTTGACTGTTTTCTTACGATTTTTACTATATCCATACCTACACAATCACAAAGACAAAACAAGCAACATACAAGCATTTTAAGCACAATTTTGTCTTTTATGGGCCATTTTTGATATAAATGGATATGTATTTTCACACATATCAAAATTCCCCCAAACTAAACGGATTGCATGTCTCAACGCAAAATTTATCTTGCTCTTATAATTAAATACCTCAAAACCTCCCCAAACTAATCCTTTAAAAAGTAGTAAAGACTTTTGTGGAGAAAGGTAAAAAATCACAAGCTTTAAAACACCTCATTTTCCCATTTTTATAAAACTTTTTTCCATTTTTATGATTTTATAATTTATAACCTAACTACAACTTATACATGTGTGACATAATGTAATGCTTTCATTATTCATTGATAACTTTTAGGATCACGGAACAAAAAGCACAAAAAGTGTCCAAATAGATAAATTCATCGTCCCCGACTTTCACCTCTCCAAGCCAAGCTTAAAAACAAGATCATTGTAAAATACAAGTTATGATGCTAACACTACTCATAAAAGCTAATTGTGTACTTACTTTTCCTCCCTTATTCCTAATTTTGTATCTCAAGATTTTATTTAAGTCATATACCCGAAGGCTCTTTAAGACTTTATTTCGATACTTATTAATTCCAAAAATAAAGCGTAACGGTTAAAAATGCAATAATTAGTTCCTAGCCCTTTTCAAAAGATCAAATGTCATCAAGATTAAAGTCCACATCGAGGCGACCAAAATTTGGCTTTTATTAGGTTACTTAAGCAAGGTACCATTTTAGTTCATATTACCTCTTAGGTATTTAAAAGACATAAATGGACCCTTATTATTTGCACCATATAACAAGACTTAGTTCACATTCCATTTGATACTTCATTGACTTTTTGGTGTAATATAATTTACCGGGTTGTTTGTCCCATTTACTCAAAAAAAGGAAAAAATTAAGCAACAATATTTCCCCAAATTTTTTCCCCCCATATACCCTAAAAGCTCTCTAAAGGAATGGAATATGGCTATAATTTCACTTATTAAAATCTACTTACCCAATATACCCTAAGGCTCTTTAAGGGATAAGCAAATTTATTTATTAATGTGATAGATATAAGTATGACAGATTAAGATATTCCTAATTGTGTACTCACTTATTCACAAAGGAAAATAAAGAAAACTTATATTAACTAATTAATACAACACAAAACCGCACAACTCTAGTTATTAAACAATTTTATATAAAGGCGAAAAAGCTAATGGGAGAAAAGAGCCACAATTAACACTTATGGCTTAATAAATCCAACTATTCTATGTTTAGCATCAAAACTTATATTCTACTCTATCATCTCTTGTTCTTCACAATTTAAAATTTCTAAGAAAGAAACTTGTGAATACTTAGCCTAGCGAATTAAGATTGATACTTTAACAAGTCACATAGACTGGCAACATTCTCAAATCTAATAAATCGAACTTTCAATATATAAAATCAATTATGGGAACTTGCAAAGTCTTGACCTTTTCAAGCTAGACTTGCGTTTTATAGTCTTGTATAAAGTTTAGCTAAAATAATCATATTTTCATTAAGGAGGGAAAAAGCTAAGATATAAAACCGGTCGGGTCAAAATTTACTTTTCATTCTCACCAACGAAAAACCTACATTCGTGTCAACTATTTTTTTATTTTTCAACAACTTTTTTTTAATATGAACACTAAACTAACTATTTAAGACTTAAAAATTTATTTTTTGTGGGAAAACGGGGGTAATGAGAAACAACGGGTTTAAGTAGGCGGAGATTTATCGAAGAATAATAACCCCATACTAAAATTAAACATTGTCCTCAATGTTTCCTAGCCTAAGACTTAAAAAAACCCCATACTAGAACTCAAAAAGGTCGAATGCATAACACAAGCCTGGAGAAAGTATTACAAAAAATCTTTAGCCGTTTATCAAGTATGCTAAAAGATAAATTTTAGTCGATAAAAATCTAAGATAACGGATTTCCCCAAACTAATAGCAAGCAAAGGCTAGGAAGCTCGAGTGGACCGGGACACAAAAAACAACGAAACGAGAGTCTTCAGAAAATGCATGTGGGTCAATACTGGCAAAACAATCACATGTACAAAACACAACAAGAATCGGGAAGTGTACAAGCCTCCTCACATTCACAATAGAAAAAATATTAAAGAAAATAGAAGGATAAGCTATGAGGTTGCCTCCCACAAAAGCGCTTTTGTTTTTGGTATCCGAGTCACATAGATTGACTACGTATCCCGAATTATTCGTCCTTGGAGAAAGTAGTGGAAGAGAAATCTCAATGTGGCTTTCATTAATGTTTGGACAAACATTAAAGCACATGAAAGTTCCATCCCGATGAGATGGCACCGGCTCTAAGTGGAGATGTCGGGGTCAAAAATGTTGTCCTCATTTTTGGTGGAGGAAAGTAAGGGAGAAACTTCAAGGTACGGGAAGAAAAGTTCGAGTAACAATGTGAAAGGAATCGTCAAACTTTCAACATTAATCTCACCTCCTCCTGGGTCAAAACATTCATCTTCATTAAGCTCATCAACATTGTTTATCACTGGCACATCGGGTTCCATGTCGAAGGTTAAACGTTCATATTCGGGAATGGGATCATCGTTAAGCAAGTTGTCAATAATATCCTCTTCCGAGTCAAAATCACTTTCAATACCTAAGGTGTATCGTATCCATCTGGTCCGAAAAATATGAACGATCTCTTCACTATTGGGAGTCAATATCCTATACGAAATGAGTAGTAGAAGAGGGAAGAGACTCGGTGATTGTTATGAGATTTTCCGGGTTGACCGAAGAAGATGAATTACCGCATAGCATCCACATTCGACTAATATAATCCTCGTGCTCTCTAACAATTCTTGGAGGAAGTGTTATGAGTTCACCGGTGAACTCATGGTGAAGAGGATCACTTTTGGGAGAAAAAGTATCATGTTGTGGTTCATGATTGAAAAATACTTCGGGAGAAAGATTATGGGTGGTATCATCACTAAGCAAATTCTCAAGAAAGATGACGTCTCCTTTCGAATCATAATATCCTTCCTCAATATTCGTAGAAACTTCCATAGCTAGAAAAGCATCGATCTACTCATTTCCAGCTAATCGTTCTAACATTTGATCCATAAATGGCAATGGAAAATGATCTTTTCGAGTTGCGTCATTTAATCTCCTATAGTCTATGCAAACTCTCCACCCTGTAACTAAACGTGTCGGAATTAGTTCATTCTCTTCATTAGCAACAACAGTTATTCCACCTTTCTTGGGAACATAATGCACTGGACTAACCCATGGGCTGTCGGAGATCGGATAAATCATATCGGCATCAAGAAGTTTTAGGACCTCCTTTTTTATTACCTCGTGAATTTTGGTTAACCCGTCTTTGACTTTGAATCGTGGGTTTGTAATCATCCTCCATCAAGATTTTATGTGTACAAAAACGAGGGTCGATACCCTTGATGTCGGTGATTTTCCAAGCAATGGCCCGTTTATGAGATTTGAGCACTTTTAAGAGAGCTTCTTTTTCATCATCGTTTAAACCTTTTGCAATAATTACTGGTAACTTGTCGTTTTCTTCCAAGAAATCATATTCTAAGTGAGACGGTAAATCTTTTAACTCTAATTCCGGAGGCTCTTTAATTGAAGATTTTGCCTCGGTCACTTCACTTTGTTTAAGGTCCATCGAAGGAAGTTGAAACGGGTCATTATTTAACAATTTTTCAATTAAGCAAATATCTCCCTCCGGATCGCAATCGGCATGATCAATTTCCGGTGAAATCGAATCGTCCTTAAGATAAGCTTCGATTTCTTCCAAAATGAATTCGGAAGTAAACGGCTCAGACGTCGGGGTGGGATTGCCACCCGAAGAATTAGAAAATCCTAGCAATTCCGGAGCATACTCCTCACAAACTGCATCAATGATGTCAATTCGGTTTACCGACTTATCATTTGTAGAGGAGTATCTCGTGGTTTGATCTAGATTAAAAGTGACGGCTTCGTTATCAACCCGAAGGGTTATTTCTTCTCCATAAACATCAATTAAAGCACGACCGGTCCTCAAAAAGGATCTCCCAAGTATGAGAGGTACTCGAGGATCGGCTTCGAAATCGACAACAACAAAGTCGGTAGGAAAATGAAATTTCCCAACTTTGACAAAAACGTCTTCGGCGAGTCCTTTAGGATAAGTAATCGATCGGTCCGCTAACTCTAAAGTCATCCGAGTTGGTGTAAGGAGTTGGTGTAAGTTCGGGTAGGGAAAGCTTTTTCCAAAAAGAAAGAGGCATAAGATTTATGCTCGCGCCAAGATCGGCCAAGGCGTGACATACATCCATTCCCGAAAAATTGCATAGAATAAGAAACTTGCCGGGATCTCCAAGCTTTTTGGGAAGCTTTTTGAGGAGCATCGCCGAGCAATTCTCGTTCAACGGTATCTTAGCTAATTCAAGCAACTTTTCCTTATTCATGAGCAAATTCCTAATCATAGGAGCAAATCTTGGCAAAAAAACAAAGCGATCCGCGAAACTTATGTCAAAACCCAAATCTTGAAACATTTGAAATTCTTACTCTTTTTGATACAAGCTTTTTTCACGGAATTTTTTCTTGGTTAAGTCGATAAGGATATGAATAATTGGCTTAGGTAAACTCTTATCGGAAACATCGGGTTTCCGGAATGGAATGGTTGTAGGCAAAGTCTTTGGAAATCGTGATTCCGAATAGAAATGGAGGTAAACCGTATGGGGATTTGATCATACTTCCTTGGAAATTAGATTGCTCCTTATCCGTTGTCTCCTCGGTTTCTCGTTCCACTACCTTTTAGAGAATTAGTAGGAATCCGAGGGTCCCTCGTAAGCAACACCACTTCGAGTAGTGATCGCTTTCATCTCACCCTTTGGGTTTGGAATTTAATACTCGGAAGAGGTACCCGAGTTGAGGCTGGTTTTGAAACCAATCCCACATATCAATGTTTTTGCAAATTATTTGAAAGTAGTTTGTTGAAAGTCTTCTTGACGCTTGTTGTGAGATTTTATCGTGTTTTAAAATTTCATTCTTTTCCTATTCTAACAGTTGATTTGATTTTGCATGTTTCTCATCATTTGGTCGTTATTTCTCTTGTAACTCAAAAAATCATTTGAAAACTCTTGTTGAACTTGATTATTAGGCACTTGAAAAGGTTGGTTTTGAATCCTGGTTTTAAATTCGAGCATGATTTATTTTGAGCTTAAAAACTTGATTACCATGAAATTATTCCCCGATTAAAATTATTTTTTTCCCTTGACCACATGATTTTGATTAAACCTATTTGACATTGTTTTGCACCGGAGCAAAACCCCTGGTTGTGCCATTTGATTACTAACACGGTTCGGAGGGTTAACTTGATTGTAAGTACCGGTAGTCGCACAAACACTAGCTTGATTGTTATCGGTAGTCGGACAATTATACCAAGAATGGGCACCACCACAAGTAACGCAAGTTTCCTCAACCGCTTTAACCGGAGCGGGAGTGACAACTTTCGTAGAAACAATCTCGACTAAGGGTCGAAAGTTGATTCCCAGAACCTTATCAATTCTCTCATATACCATTCTTACTAAGATTTTCCCTAGAAGTCGATTCATCCTAGAAGCATTTGTTTTGTTTTCTTGAATAATGCACTTTTTGATTGTTTTCAATTATATTCCAAAGCCTCTTCTAGTCGTCTTAACTCAAAAGATTTCCAACCCCGCCGCAGCATTAAGGAGTCTTATCGTAGTCTTCAAACCATTATAAACGGTAGTCAACTTGGGTTAACTCCGTAAAATCCGTGGTGTGGGACCAAGCTCTAAGTATAACCTTAAATCGTCCCACGCTTCACCACAATACTCATCCGAATTTTTGGTAAATCCGAAGAAATTTTATTCTTTAAGTGAGTCAATTCGACTGGGAGGAAAAAAAGATTCAACGAATTTGGTAACGAGATCCTCCCAAGTCAAGATTAATTAGTAGTTCCATTCCCTCGACCAAGGTTTTAGCATCCCCCTCGAGTGAATATGGCAACATCATTTAGCTTAAATCACATCAGTTTGGCACATTCCTAATCGGAAGAGGTCGAGTAATCCTTTTGAAACTATTAAATGACATGAGATTTTCGTATTCTAAACCGTGAAACGGGTTCGCTTGAACCAATTATAACAAATTGTTTTAATCTCAAAATGGAACCGCATATTTCCTGGTAAAATATACTTCTCTTCTCCGTACCCTTCCAGTGTGCACGGAGTAGCTCTTCCATTGTACGTTCCGCCATTGGTGCAATGATAGTACGAAGCTCGGGTTCGACTATGTTTGGAGCACGTCCTTTATTCGACCCCCCCCCCCTCCCCCTCGGAATGGTTACGTTTGAATTATTTGGAAAATTGGAATTTCTAGTGCGCATGCACTAAACAAAATGAAATGATAAAAGAAATGAGAAAAGGAAATATTTTTGTTTACCGAATAATCAACAAACTTAGGGTAACTCTCTTAAGTAAAATAAATTTTACAAAAGAGGTGCGCCTTTTTCGTAAGTGACACAAACGGTAAAAAAAATTAATCTTTGGTTCGGGAACTTATTGATGGATAATACCTCAGTTGAAGGTATTATTTGTTGGTGTTCTTTTACCAACTTTGTTAAAAAAATAATTATTTCTTATATTAATGAATTCACAAGAAAAATCAAAAAATCCGGAATAACAAATATTTTTTTTTGTATTTTTTCTTATTTATTAATCTTCTACTTATATTAAAAAGAAAAGAAAAATATTTTTACTTTTTATATTTTTAAATTTATTTTTTTTGTATTTTTTTTATTTTCTTAAAAGCGTAACTTTCGAAGACGAAAGGTTCTCCAAATCACGATCAACAAACTTCAAACGAAAGAATCTTAATCACAAATCCCCGGCAACGGCGCCAAAAATTGATCGTTTCAATTTTATACGTAAAAATATCAAAGTATAGAGAAAATTACTAAAAATCCTTGAGGACAAAGATTTAGAGCAAAAATCCTCACAAAAATACCACACGTAAGAAACTGGTAAGTGATTACCGGGTCGTTTTCCCAAAGACTTATGAAATTGAGACCTCGTTTGTTATTTGGACAATGACTTGAATTGGTTCAAAGATGATTTGTTTTCTACAATCCTAATAGGGAACAAATAAAGAGACAATTTAAACTTAACTATAATAACGGGAAATTAAGTCCTACAACGATCTTTTTGGTTTTTATAAATTTTAATTGACTAAAAAGCTAGGACAAGAAAGAAAAACTAACAAAAAATGAAAGAGTTTTTTAAGCTAAAAATCAACTAAAATTATGAACGAGAATCAAGCTCGTTTCTTTAAAAAAAAACAAGATTTTGCAATTTTAACCCTACGAAAGTAATCAAATTTTATCCTAGGATCAAAATGTTTAAATAAGAAATTTATACTAAAAAGAATTAAAATTTTTTTTGACTTTTTTATAATTTTTTTGAATTAAAAAAAATTTAAATGAAATTAAATAATTAAAAATACTAAACTATTTATAAAAATACTGGAAAAATTACGAAAAATAGCTTTGAATAGTGGAAGAATCCTAAAAAAAATAAGATTGAAACACAGTTTATCCAAATAGCTGTGTTAATAGAGAGCCAAAAACTCCTCAATAAGACAAAAGAACTAAAACGAATAGAAAAGATTAATATTGTAATCTAAACCGAAAAGACCCCAGGCAACGTTGGTTAGTGTCGTGTGTTGTGGGGATTATAAAGGGTTGAGGAAGGTTGAGGTCGTGGTTCGAGCCTTACTCACCCACGTTCCCGCTTACTTCCCCTTTTTTTTTATTTCTTTCAAAACTTTTAAAACACTACAATATTAACTCTTTATGTGAAAACAACTTTTCTAAAAACTAGATTAATAAGCTAAACATTTAGCTTAAAAGTCACAGTTGTGACTTAAAGAGACTTTTGAGCTTTCTTACTAAACTAAATAAGCTACATAACTTGAATAAGCTAAAAAAACTAAATAAGCTACAAGTAACTTTTAACTAACCTAATAAGCAAGAATCAAGCTAAAAACTACAAGAAATAAGCTAAAAATCTAAATTTAGCTTAATGGTTTAAACTGTTAACCAAACAGTCCCATAGGGCACCTTTGAGCTTATTTTTATATAAGCTACTGGATCCTTATGGCAAAAAGCTCTACACCTACTTAAAGATAAGCTAAAACACTACTTAAATCAATAAGCAAAAGACATTTTGAATCTCAATTAAGCAGTAAAAATTCTACATAAAAAAGCTATTTGCTACTGTTTTTTAGTTTTTTGGAATTTTTTAAGAAAAGCTAAAATTAGCTACAGCTGACCTTAATAAGCTAGATGCTAATTAAAGTTAACCTATTAAGATAGACAAAGCAAAAAATTAAACAAAATCCTAAAGCAATAAGCCATAAATTTCTAATAAGCACTCAATGAAAACTGCTAATCCAAACAGACAAACTAGCTATTTTGAACTTATTTTTCAAACAGCTAAAAGATCCTTAGAACTTTTTGACTTATATCTCTAAAAAGCTTGATCTCCAAACTATTAAAAATAGCTTTTAATAACTATTTTGAAAGTTAACAAGACTAAAATAAGCTAGATGAAAAGGGCTTATGCAGACAGAATACACAATATTATTTTTTTGGTTTTTTTTTTTTGAAATTTTTATTAAATGACAAATTACTAAATTGCAGGCTAAAAATAGATAATCTAAGCAACTAATTAAGCTAAGATAAGCCCTAATCTAGTTAAACTGACCTAAATTATATTTGTGCTATGAAATTTAAAAGCTAATAACTACTTTAACCCTTTGAAAATTAAGCTTAAAAGTAGCTGTTTAGCTGTTTTAACTATGCTGATGCAATTGACCTCATAATAACCAAAACTCTAAATAACCAAATGCAGGCCTAAGGACTAGATTAATACACTTGCAGATCAACAAACTAAGATCAAAGAGAATAAAACTATAGCTAAAATAAACTAGAGCTTAATTTGAACTATGACCTGAATTTATTTAAGCAGATTCTATCAACTATTAACTAAATTGATTAAAAACAGATAAAAACCTTCAAAGACCTTAAAACTTGGATTCATAAACTCAAATTTAAAGTTTCACAATGATTTAAAAGACCACAAGGCTATGACAGTACTAACTCAAGTTAGTACTGCCATAAGCCAAACACTCCTTTAAATCACTCAAACCCATTTTAAGCTTATGAATATGAATTTTAAGACACAAATTGCAAATAAACCAATGACTATACAAGCTTATAACACAACTAATAAGCATATTTAAGCAACTAAATAAAACAAGACTATAAGCTATAGTATTACGCTATATTTTTGGATTTTTGACAGATTTTATAAAATAACAAGCAAAGTAAAATCTAAGCTAACTAAAGAACATATTAAGCATTAATTAGCAAATATGAGCAGAGATAAGGTAATAACATCAAGAATAAACAGACAATAAGCAACTTAAGCTAGATATGCAGTAATAAGCTAAAATGTAAGTTTAAGCTACAAAATGTAAAGAGAGGACTTACAATTGCCTTTGCACAAAACAAGGCTTATAAATGCTCTTTTGAGTTATCATCAAGCTCTAGCTTATCTTAGATAAGCTAGTATTGTCTTAGAAACCCTTCCATGACTGGTTTCCCTTCCAAAATAAGCAGAGGTAATTTGATTGGAGATTTAGAGAGATAATAAGCTCATTTAAGTTTTTAAAAGCCCTAAATGAGAGTGTAGCTAGCTTATGACAGATTATTAAAAGCTTATTGAACAGTTGAGAGCTTATTTTAAACCATTAGCATATACGTAAAAACAAATCAAATCACAAGTTTAGAAGTGAACTATAATTTTATTACTGAAATATGAATTAACAATGCTTTTTTTTAAAAGGAAATAACAAGAATTAAAAATGATAAATTAAACTAAAAATTTACAAAAATACATCACACTAAGCTACACTAGATACTCCCCTTCCCCGACATTCCCTTGTGATGACGGAGTCCTGATTTAATAGTGAGAATGGATTCTTCTAGGCCTTGTAAACACGCTCCCCTTGGTCTTGATCATCACCCTTCATTCCTTGCAATCATTGGATCCTTTGTCTTAGCCGTTAGATCAAAATGTGATCACACGGATTGCCAGCATGGTAATCCGTGTGTCAGAGGCTGTTGTGCTTCTTTAGGCTTAGTTTTAGTGTAAAAAAATCCATTCCTTGTGTGATTGTTTGAAGGCCAACGTTGTCCATTCCCCCTTGACTCTATGACCAATAAGAGCTCTAGATTAACGTTTTGCTTTGCTGACTACATAGTATCGAATCTTAAAGCCATGCCGTCAATTGGGATTTACCCTTTGTTTTGGAGGATGGGTAAATTGGTGAAGATGATGAACAGTAAAAACCAATTTTCCCGCTCTTTTTCTTTTCTTTTTATAACGTTTGGTTGACCCGGGAGTGAGGTGAGGTGTTGATTTGGGCTCAGGTTTTACAATAAAGGATTGGGCCGTTGATATTTTGGGCTTGGTTTATAAAGAGGTATTGTTTTATAAAGGTTAACGACCGATAGTCCCTTTATAACAAAGTATTAAACGTGTTTAGGGTTTTGGACTTTTGATTGAAAAAGAGTTAACATAAGGGCATTTTGGGTAGTTTGAGGATTTTGGCATTTTTTGGTTTGAACCATATGTTGCCCAATGGTTGACTTTTATGATGGACCTTTTGCAAGATACTTCCGGGCTCTTGTGCACCTATCCGTTGTCCCGATTGTCCAGTGTTTGTCCGGTTTTGACTGTTTTCTTGTTATTTTTGCAATATCCGTACCTACACATTCACAAACAACAAAATACACAAATGCAAGCATATTTTTGCACATTTTGATCATTTTAAGGACATTTTTGATATAGAAAGGATATGTGATTTCTCACATATCAAGGTGCCAAAGCGAACAATATCTCACGATAACGGATTGGTTCATTACATAGGTATTAGAGTAACTCCTAACTAGTCACGAGTGTGGGAGACAACTCAGGGACCATTCTTCGAGGACAAAGAATCTCTGGGGGGGGGGGATGTATTGTTACAATTCTCGTCCCACGTCGCCAGTGAACAAAGTAGATGTTGGGTATTTAATGAGTATGACTATCCTTGATTTGTGAGACACGTTTTGATATAATGCATGAGCGTTGTATTAAAAAGGGGTAGAGGTGTCAAAGTGGGCAATATCTCACGTTAATGGTTGGTTCATTACACTCTAACACTCGCCGTCTATCGGTAATGAAGATCGATTAGTGAAATAACTATGTGGCGTTTAGGCAACCAGATGAATAACATTAGCAATTCAAGCTAAAAATGTAAACAAGATCGAGGAGACACTATGCGAGTTACTCGTGTGACTCGCAAAACACTTAAAATTGACCCACTTAAAATTAAGTTGAGCTCGAGCTACTCAAATAGAGTTTCAAGTTGAAGAAGATTTTCATGACATTTAGCTCGTAACGCTCGCGAGCCTTATCTAGCTTGTATCAATTTATATTTCTACCCTTACGCATATACTTTTCATAATATAAGCAAGTCAAGTCCAGTCGAGTCAACATAAAATATATCGAGTTGATTAACATTGACCTTTGTTATTATCGTTACCAATAATTCAATACCAATAATGAAGTCAAGCGAAGCTTAAGAGTATTGATTACATTACCATCTTCAGCTCGAGTGGTTCGAACCCGAGTATTTGAGTTGGGTCAAATTTTAAGTTTGACAAAGTTTGACTTGACTATATGCTTGCCGTGATTGATGGTTTGGCAGATGGCATAATTTTCCACAAGGCTTGTATGAAAAATCTTCTAATAACAAAATCGTCTAATAATACATAATTCAATACCAATACGTGTAGGTTAATAAAGTGTTTCGTGTATTCCATATTAACATTCAACCGATATATATAGGTGATAGGTTGGGCTTGAGCCCAATACAAATAATAAGATAAACCCAAATAATAATATAGACTAACACTCCCCCGCAGTTAGAGCAGGAGGACACCGAACGCTCAAACTAGTACGAAACTCCTCCAATAAAGCCGAAGTCAACCCTTTAGTAAATATATCCGCAAACTGATAACGAGACGAAACATGCAGAACACGAACCTGACCAGCAGCAACCAAATCCCGAACAAAGTGAATATCGATCTCTATATGCCTTTCGTACGTTGAGTTTAGGACCGGACATGAGATAAAAACATCAGCACTCGTATTATCACATAAACAAGCATAGCGGAAGGACCAAGGTGTAGCAGTCACGTAGTAAATTCCTCAAACCAACATGACTCACACAGCAACAACATTAGCAACAACCACGATACCTCTGCTTCCCCTGCACTGGAACAGAAAAAGCGTCGTTTGACCGCGTAGCAAGGACACAAGAGAGTAGATTGTTGCCAAGAAATACACAATAGCCAAAAGTCGTTCTCCGTGTGGTAGGGCAGCCCGCCCAATCCGCATCCGAATAAGCAACCAATGATGTAGTAGAAGAGGAAAATAATTGTAACCCATAGTCTAAAGTACCTCGAATATACCTTAAGATCCGCTTAAGAGCCGAGAAATGAGGCTCTCGAGGATCATGCATATAAAGACAAATTTGTTGTACTGCATACGAAATATTAAGGCGTGTAAAGAAAGTCCTGAAGAGATCCCCGCTAAGACTCATATATAACTTCGGATCAAAACTTGAATCACCATCATTACAGTTTGGACTCAGTATCAATAGGATTCCTACTGGAGTTACAACCAAACATATGAACCCGCTCAAGAATCTCAGTAGCATACTTACGCTGAGATATAAACATCCCTGGAGAGTAACGCTAAACAGAAATACCCAAAAAATAAATAAAAGAACCTAATCCTTCATAGAGAACTTCAGATGTAGAGAAGCAATATTCTGTTGTAACAAAACATCGAATGAAATAGTAAGGACAATATCATCAACATAAAGTAACAAATAAGCAGTGTGAGTCTCACGTCTATAAATAAATAATGATGAGTCAGAACGACTAGGACTAAACCCAACCCGAGTAATATAAGCAGCAAAACATTGAAACCAAGCCCGAGGTGCCTGATTAAGACCATAAAGAGACCATTGCAATAAATAAACATAATCAGGATGCGCAAAATCTCAAAACCCTAAAGGCTGATGCATATAAACTGTCTTAGATAAATTACCATGTAAGAAGGCATTCTTGACATCAAGCTGATGAACCGGCCAATGTCGAGAAATAGCCAAACTAAGAACCGTCCGAATAGTGCCTGGTTTAACAACCGGGCTAAAGGTCTCATCAATATTAACACCCTCTATCTGTGTACTGCCATTTGCTACAAGACGAGCCTTGTAACGACTAAGAGTGCCATCTGCTAAAAACTTATGACGAAATAACCACATACAACGAACAATATTGCCATCTGTGGGTCGAGGCACAAGAGTCCAAGTAGTGTTTTTAATAAGTGCATTATATAAATCTTGCATAGCATTTTGCTAATTTTGATCATTAAATGCATTAGTATATGACTTAGGTAATGGTGAAATGGAAGACACATGAAGGTTAAGACGCTCAGGAGGACGATTAGACCTGACACGAAAGCGTGTGACCATGGGATGAACCGAAACCGGGTTTGGGTTAACAATAGGTGGTGAAATGGATTGGGTTTGAATATCTTGTTGGACTGGCTGATATACTGGTGCTAGTGGGGTCAATCTGTTTGTGTTGTTAGGCCCGACTGGGCCTAATGGGGCTAGTAAGATCGTTGGGTGAGGTATTGTTGGGTCGTATGGTTTTTTGAGATTTTTGTAGACGGAGTAACCAATCTAAATGGTGTTTGTTTTGGGTTGGGAGTTAGTTGCGGCAAGAGATATTTGAGGATCTTTGGTATTTGTTATGGGTGAGGAATGGATTATATTAGAAATAAGATTATTTAACTCGTCCAAAAACTCATATGAGGGTGGTGAGGTAGGTGTCATCGAGCCAAAAAGGGAAATACCGTCCCCCCCTCATAAACGTAACATGGTTCTGGAGATGGTGATTTTATTTGTTATGAGGTCAAGACAACGGTATCCACGGTGATGGTCGCCATGTCCCAAAAAAATAGAAGGTGTAGCTCGTGGTTCAAGTTTGTTAGTGGTGTCAAGGTGAGGGTAACAAAGACACCCAAAAGTACGTAAAACACTATATTCAGGTGTGGTTCCAAAAAGACGGGTAAAAGGTATCTCATTGTCAATGGCACGTGATGGTAAAATATTTAATAAGATAATGGCCATGTTAAGTGCTTCAACCCAATAATTAGGAGGTAAATGAGCCTGAAATAGTAACGTGTGAATAATGTTGTTTATGGTGCGGATCATCCTTTTAGATTTTTCATTTTGTTCTGAGGTGCGAGGACAAGAAAAGCGAAACTGAATCCCATTATCAGCAAATAACTTATGAAAGGCATGATTGTCAAATTCACCACCATGATCACACTGAAAAGACTTTATCTCACATTTAAATTGAGTGCAAACAAAGGTACGAAAGAACACAAATTTTGAAAAAACATCGGATTTATTAACTAACGGATAAACCCAAACATACTACGAATAATGATCCAACAACAAAACGTAGTATTTAAAACCAGAAAGACTCGGAATTGGAGAAGTCCATAAATCCGAGTGAATAACGTCAAAACAAGACTTGACCAACGTATTAGAACTAACAAACGGAAGCCTCACGTGTTTGCCAAGCTGACAAGCATGACAAAGAACGGGAGGTTTCTCTTTAGTGCATGAAATTGAATTACGAGAAAGAATACGTTGTAACACCTCACTCCCTGGATGTCTAAGGCTTTGGTGCCACGTATATTGGCTGGTGAGAAAAGCATGAGGTACAGTGGAAGGTTTTGTTACCGGGTAAAGATCTCCAGTGCTGTCACACCGGAGAAGAACCCGACGGGTCATGAAATCTTTAATAGAAAAACCGAAAGCATCAAATTCAACGGTACAATTATTATCACGAACAAACTGACGGACATAAATTAAATTCTTGACAATATTAGGGGTAATAAGAACGTTATTTAAATGAAGGGGTCGATGAGGTGTAGGCAAAATACTATGGCCAGAGTTGGTAACGGGTATGGAATAACCATCGCCAACCAAAACAGATGGATAAATGCACATATTAAGAACATCACTACGACTATGAACAGAATCATTAAGGTGGGAACTCGCACATATGTCCATGTTCCAATTACCCGAAATAAGATCTTGAGGAGTCATGGCATGAAAAGCATTCGGCAAAATACCTGGTTGACCCGAGTGTATCTGTTGACCCGATGTTTGACCCGCGCAATTACCCTGTTGACCCGAATGTGGCTATCAACCCGGATGAGATAAGTAGTGGGTCGGCTGTCCCTAAGAAGTGGGCTGGGCCGGCGGTAAGTAATACTGGGTCGGATTTGATAGCTGTTGGGCCGGCTGGAAGTTCACAAGCTGTGTGATATTGAAACCTGGTGGACAATTAAAAGATGTAAAAGAATTGGCTAATCCACTTGATGTTGTATACAAAAGAGTTGGTTGGTCCACATGATTGGTATTAACCACATATCCACTTGACATATTTTCACCAATAGGATTTAGTATTCTAAAACGTAAACAGTGGTAGGGTTTAGATTTCGAATATTGTAAACAATGGTTTAATAAATGATGAACCAATAGAAGAACAGTAGCAGAAACAAACAAACAACCAAAAAATAGGTGTCGACTGGTTATATGGAGAAACCAACCATCGACCCTAAAAACATATAAATGTCGACTGGTTAACCTATTATACCAACGATCGACAAACCGAAACAAACCACACGTGTCGACTGGTTATCGAATAAACCAACGATC
>BQNB010058544.1:0-37721 GCA_026074375.1 Tanacetum coccineum | reverse complement strand
TGCAAGTTTAACATGTGTTGATGTATATGGTGGTTTATCATACCCAAGTTCGAAAGGAACTTGATTTGCATACTCAAAACCACGTATGAAGATTGCATCGCAAATCGGGTAGTATCGAATGTCCTAACTTTTCCTATTTCCTTTACTTTGAAGTTTGTTTACTTATATTGAGGACAATACAAAACTTAAGTGTGGGGGAGGGAAAGTAATTAGGAAAAAGAAAGAAAAATGGTCCAATTTTTAATTTTTATTCTGCAACACATGCCCAAAATGAGATGAAGGTAATTTAAATGATAAAGGTAATAGTAAACCATTTTGAATAATATAATGATATATATTGTACTATAATAACAAGTAGTTAAGTCTAGAAATTACTAGTTACCAACTATGTAGTAGTCGATCGGAGGTTGATCGTAAAAAATGTGAATAAATAGCTAATGAAGCTATAAATTATGAAGATGAAGGAAGAAAAAGTTAAAATTTAGAGTATCAATTAGCCAATGTTCTAAGACGTGATACTGGTTGTTCATCAAAGAGTTAGGAAATAACTTACTTGGTAACTAGAAGTTTGCAAATTTAACTAGCTTTAGTTACAAACAAAAAGTAAATAAAAATCCTTTTGATAAATTACTTGTTTCTCACGTTTTCTTCGGAGTTGTTGTGATACTAATTTTGATGTAACTTTTTTGATTTAAAAGAATGAACCTGCTCGAGGGCGAGCATAACTTAAGTGTGGGGGAGTTTGATAACGCCTAGATTTGGTATGTTTTGGGATGCGTTCTCTTGGTTTTATATGTACTAATTGGCAAAATAATAATGCTTTTACCCCTGTCATTGTGCAAAATAAGTTTCTTGTGTTGCAGCTAGCCAAAGACACGAATTGAAGAAAAGAAGCTCAGAAATGAGTGCTAATTTGATATCTGATTTGAAGATCCATCTAGAACAGTGAAATATACACTTTGGGTCATAAACATGTGGTATGGATTGGCCCGAGGGACAAAAAGTTAATCGGAAGACGAAAGACGAGGAAAAGTGAAGATCGCACTTTGCGACGAGCACTCTGCTGCTCGGTAGGAGGCATTACCGCCCGGCAGAAAGCTCGACTGGATTGCCGCCCGACGCAAGTGTTTGCCGCCTGGCAGGACCACAATGTCAGTTACATTTTTGTAATTATGAGTGAATTAACAAGCCATTATGCCTGGAAACCGATCATATACTTGTATTATCAACTGAGGGGACTTCCATTAACTTCCTAAGTCAGTTTAGAAGCATTATATATAGTTGGGGTGATCTTAACCTAGATATAACACACAAAAACCACTTAACCCTCAATTAGGTTATGTTTTTACCACCTTTATTAATCCCAAAAGCTGTAGAAATATCAATGCAAATCCAGGAGAGTGTAGGACAAATTTGAAGGAAGAAGCACCACTCTTGCAGTTACGTTGATTGCGGCGATTGGAGGCCCTTGGCGAGCTACATCACTAAACATATAGGAATCTTTGTAGGTATTAATCTTTACAAATATTTCTGAAGATGTGTCTTAATTTGTCATTTGAATGTTAGATTTGTGAAACAAATTTATATATGGAGTAGTCTCATAATAATTATGTGTGGAATGAAATGAATTTGGTAAAATGTTTGATTGTGTATGATTGATGATTTTTGTAAACATGTGGTTTATTTATGTCTTGAGTTCTTTTCTATGATTTGTGTTAGAATACCAGCGAAATCATAGGACGAAAGGGATTACGTGGCGTAGGCTATTCTCTATTAGTGGTAACAAACTAAAAAGGGGCTTTGATAATTGACATCTACCATTTTCACATAATCAAAAAGATGAAAAAAGGGTTTGAATTCAAGTATAGGTCGAAAGGACTTGTTGAATCACTTAAGAACATTAATTATATAGCAAACACACTTAATTGGCTTCGGGTTGATGATGTTTATAGGTCGAAAGGGTTCGTCATTAGTTTCATCCATAAATATGATTTGGTGAAGTATATCACGGAATCAAATCATATACAAATGGGTTTTGTGAATCACATACACTTTTTTACCCAACATAATCAAACATAGATATAAATGAAATGGATTTCTTGCATAAGTATAGCCTTACAAATGGAACAAATTTGCTTAAGTAATTACCTTAATTTTGTGACGCTAATGGCCATACCTTTGTCTATCTTGCTACCAAGTATTGATTTAAACCAAGTCCCGTGGAACGAACTTGACTTACCTGACTTTACTACGATTGAACGAGTATACTTGCTCGTATGTATCGTCGGTAATTTCATTAGTCTCAATTATAAATGTAAAAGTTGCACGCGACCAACGTCATCAGAGCGTCAATTGTATGTGTCTCAGTTGTCATGGGAATGCCAGTGGAAAATGTCTTGTCCTTTTTGTTTCTACGTTTGTACCTAGTTAATGGTTTCTGAGTAGTGTTACTAAATCTCTCAGTGATCACAGTTTCACTAGTACTAACGTGTTCAGGTTGCTGTAAAGGCACTACTTTGGATTGAGTAAACCGAGTTAAAGGGCACTGTTCTCTTAAAGTGAATTTCTTTCCAGTAGACTTCCATTGATAACCAACATTAATAAACAGTTTTCCTATTGCTTTCTAAACCTGCTTAACTTTGCTCAAAACATTTTTAACAGGGGGGCATGAACAGACTTCAAATATTTCATAACACACTTATCATGATTAGCAAAAATTAAGCAGTTGTTACATATCTTGCACACAGAGTTAGAATTCGAATTAAATACAGTACACATATAGCTAATACTAGAATCAACAAGATTCTCTTGTTTCAAATTAGACTTATTGTTCCTAGGGTGATCTTATACTTTCTTCTTATTGGCACTTTTAGCTGGCAAGATCCTAATATTCTTTGTATTGCTCCTAGGCTTTGACCCGCTAGCTTCAGTGGAACTGTTTACTCCTGTAGAAGGTATCACATGTACATTAGTCTTTTGTACTTTATGTTGCTCAACATGTTTTTGTGTGTTATTATTTGAAGTTCCGCATGTTTCCTTAAAAGTCACTTGCTTGTTCTTATTCAAAGGGGTGGGAGCAACCTTTTTATCTCTTTTACTGAATTCTTTCAGACCATTGCCAATCACATATTCTAACAATTCCTAAGACCGTTTAGTGTAAAAACAGGCATTTTTAAGCGCATTATCTAATGGTGGTTTAATTCTAGCCTCTTCTACTATCTCACGAAGTGTTTCTACACTTTCCTTAAGATGTTTGAGATAATCTAGATGAACTTCCCTATTGTTCCTATTGTTAGGTGGGATTGGTTCAACATCGATTGCATACATACCAGGGGCAAGAACTTTTGGATTTACGGTATCCATAGTGACGCATTTCATTTTTCCTTTTAGCTGAGCCTTTAGTTTCACATTTTTAGTTAACAAAGAAGATGTCTTTTCAGTAGTTTTAGCACGAGTTATCTTAATAGAATCCTACAATTCCTTGTAATGCTGCTTAACTTTTTCATTCTCTGCCTTAAAACGCTCATTTTGTTCTTGAAGAGCAGTCACATGTTTTATTAATTCTTTGTTCTGAGAATCTAAGGCCTTAAAATCAAGAATAAGATCTACTTCACTACGTTTCTTATTCATGCGAGAGATTTTCACCTTCAGTTTTCTAATTGTATTATCCTTTCCTTGAAGCTGCTCTTTCAGTTTGTTGATTTCAAAAAATGAGTCAAATTCAGGAACATCCCGAGATGTCTGTGATTTGTTGTTTCCATAACGGTCTTTAAGATGTTGATACTTCAATTGCAAATTTAGGTGATCCACCTCAAGATTGGAAAAATGTTTTATCATTTCACTATGATCATCTTTTTGAATCTTATGTTTTAATTTAGAAATCTCAGTTTCAAGGTCGACATTACGTGCTTGTTCTACAATGTAAGCATCATGCATTTCAGAAAATCTAGATACAATATTCACAACATTCATTACACTATACAACAATTCATTAGACAAGCAATCAACAATTAGATTCTCGTTGTCAATGAGAAGGTTTTTCCTCTCAATTTTAGCACATTTCTTGTCCATAGCATTTTGTTCAACCTCAGCTTCTATTTGTTTAAAAATTTCTTTAATTTCTTTAACTTCTTTAACAAGAGCCGTTTGGGTTCCCTCAAAATGTTCTTTAACCGTTTTGAAAAATGCAATTACTTCACTAAGGTAACATTCGTTTGTTTGTTCGAAACCCCCCTTCCCCTTCTGTGAGACCACAGGGGGTAATTCTCTTTTTATAAGTTTTTTCAAATTATGAAAAAAGTTGTGTGAGTGTGTAAATATTAATTTTCACTTGACTTTTTATTGGAAGAACTCTGGGGACAAGCCTTGCAGGTGTATTAGGTGGATACACTGTCATTTCTGAAATAGGTTTCGGAACAAAACACCAAAATATCTGTTTCACAGACAATTGTCTCTGTGGGGTAAAAGTTTCAAGATAATTCTCTTTCAAGTAATCTAGGGGTGCAATCTTAATTTTCTTTTCAACGTACTGAGGGATTTTCATTTTTTCAAGCATTTTATTTCTATTTATCTCAGCTAACTCAATAGTATCCTCTGAGTCATGCACAACAGCGGGGGCATGATTGGTCTTGACTATTTCATGACCATTATAAAGAGTAGATTGAACTTGCATTGCATTGGTGAGATATAAGGGATTTTTGTAGCCTATTGTTACCTTTTTCTTTCCATTATAAAAAGGTTTTGGTTTACATAACATGTGTACAGTTTGAAGAGACTGGTCTTGTTTGAATAATTTATCTTCAACTTTTTCTTATAACGCTTTTATACCTAAAAAATATTCAAGGTATTTATTTTCTTTCTGTTTAAAATCCTTTTTCAAAGTTGCAACTTCTTTTATCATTTATTTGTTATGGTCAATGGTAGAATTAAGTTGCATTTTTACAGAATGAAGTTCCTTTTTTAAAGATTCTTCCTGAATGTTATGGTCAGTGATAATTATTCTCAGTTGTTTATCAATCTTTTGTTCTCTTTTAGTTAATTCAAACCTTGCCTTTTTTTCATAAATATTGACTTGTTCCTTATATCTCACAAGTTCAGTAGTTAATGATGCATTAACTACTTTGTTCTGCTCATTAGCTGAAATGCATTGGGTAGCCTGTTCATGCATATAACTGATTATCATCATAAATGCATCATTTGGTACAGTAGATACATTACTTTGTACAACTTGTTTTGCGTTGTCCTTCACATACTGTTCATACGTCTTCTAGTCATCTTCCTTTGCTGATGATTCTTTCAAACATTTCTTCTACTTCTGCACATGAGATCTTAAAAACCTAATAGAGTTCAAACGCCTGTGAACTCTCATGATCAACCTCCAATTTCTTTTTCAACATCTTGGAAATCATCTCTTGACTTAGAGGGTATTTCGTCTCCTGTTCAGCAACGTATGTACGCTTATAAATACCATTCTGCATCGAGTAAAATGTTCAAAACCGACAAAAAAATCATATAAACGTCCAGCTTAATCACATTGTAAATCAGTGCAGATTCTTCGACATAGTTCATCTTCTTTCTTCATCAGGTAGCTCAAAATTAATTATAGTAAATCTCCCCAAAGCATCAGATCATACCCTTCTGGTCTTGAAGTACTATACCTTTCCTTGACTAGTCTGTATAATTCCTCTACATCATGTCTATCAAAGTCTTCAAGCATCTCACTCAAAACTTTGTAGTTCTTGTGAGACTTTCCATCATCCCTACAGATTTGATAATACATGAAATTTCTCTGTAAAACACAAGTCTTTTACCAATCCAAAATAGAAACTTTGTAGATAGGGGATTCAGAACCTCTATAGGACCTCTTCTCTTGTATTAATAACTTAAAAGTCCTTTGAGTTCTTCATTCTCAGCATCTTCCTCCATCTTTTGTCTCTTCCTTGTGCTTTTTCTAGGAATCGACTTCTTTCTCTTTGCTCCAGATTCTTTAGAAACATCTTTCACTTCTTCTTGTCTATCAGCATCTTTTTCTTCAATCTTTTTAGGAGACTTCATCTTTTCTGTTCCATGCTCCATATCCATAGGCTCAATATTTTGATTAAAATCCCAAATCTTTTCAAAGATTGGCCTTATGTCATTGTAAGACATTCCCTTGAAGTCACTAATCCCGATTCTTCAAGTATTTGATCATATTTCTCCTTGCTTGGGCAACTATCTTTGGTTTCATCTTTAGAGCATGATACCTTAAAACTGAAGGATCATTCCAATATATCTTCTGAGATGACTTGGCCTCAGACCCAGCTCTTTGCCTTTCTTCTTCATCCCATTGTCTAGCAATTTCTTCATCTCTTGCAATCTGTGCCCTTTGTTCCTCATTCGTTTGCTCTTCAAGTCTGATGGCTTCAGCAAAACTTAACCTTTCTTATTCAATCTCTTTCTTAGACTTCTTATTGGGCTCAGACTCTATCATTATAGCTTTTCCCTTGTCTTTTCTTTTCCTTTGCTCTTTACTCCTTCTAGTATAAGTAATAGTTCCTCCAGCAGTACTAACATTTTCCTCAGTAGTACTAACTACTGGAACTTCTTCACTAGCAGTACCTTTCTTTGCACAAGCAGTACTAACTTCAGCACTCCCTTTCTCACTACTTCCTTGATCTTGAATGACTTCAGTACGAGTTACTTCTTGAATAAAAGGTTCAGTTTCAGTACTTGCTTTCTCTTGAACTTCTGCATCAGATAATTTCCTCCCCTGTTTGGAAGAATCATCTTTAATGTCTTCATCATCTGAATGAACAATCCTAGCTTTTCTCCTTGTTTTGCCAGTCTTGATTTGAGACTCTAGCTTCTTGACCCTGAGTATGAGCTTAGTAAATGCAGAACTATAAGTTTTCTTTGTCTTCCTCAAGTCATCCTCCAATACTCTAATCCTGTCGGAAAGTTTGGTAACCAAATTCGTCAATTCATTGAGTTTCAAGCTACCCTCATCACGTCTATGTGAGTGAACAGCATAGATAGGTGATTCATTGGGTGTAGGAAGATGGTGTTCTGCTCCAGGTGATGGTTGTGTTGGGGATGGTTGTGTTGGTGATGGTTGTGTTGGTGCAGCAGTAATATGTTCAGGGGTAGGTGAAGGTGAATGTGTAGGTGAAGGTGAATGTGTAGGTGAAGGTGAAGGTTCAGGTGAGTGGGAAGGTGAGGATGTGATTCTTGAAGGAGAAGTGGAAGGTTCAGTAACATCTAACATAGTAGGGAATAGAGCAACTTCATGGGCCTGAAATCCCTTTGTAGCCTCTTCATGTTCGTTAAAAACTTTTTTGTTGTTGCTATGGAGGGTACATGATTATCGTTCTTGAGTGTTGTTTGAAGTAGGTTCCTTGCATTATTGGCATATTTGAATGAACCTGGGGTACATCAAAACTTCCATGGGTGGCTAGAGATATTAGAAACCATATTCTCAAAAATCATCCCTAGAGAATTCATTACTTCCTATGGTAGCTAATACTGTAACAGCAGTTGCAATATTTCTACTAAATGCTCCAAGCGTCTTCTTTGGGCTAAGGCAATGAGAATTGAGTGGATAGAAACCTCCATTGGTTTGTAACTCCCCTAAATTGGGACGCAGCGGAATAAGGGATCCTGGGGGCGTGTTACTTCTCCAAATCATAACCACAAGATGTATATAGAAAGACAAAAAACTCGTTTTTAAAAATACTGATACATTGGATTTTTACAAAGTATTTTGTTAATAGCCGAAGCTACTTGTCACTTGTTTCAAAGTACAAAGATTCTAGCCTATACAATTATATAAAATGTAATGTGACAAAATCTTAAAGATGATATTCCAATCAAAACCACCAATGTATCCCTTGGCCACCTCGTGCTTATGATCCCCTAAAAACATGCTTTTAAAACGTCAGCAATAATGTTGGTGAATTCATAGGTTTGAATAAATCATATTTTGTAGGAACACCTCTTCAACCCACATAGATTTCCCAGTGTTTGATAATGCAACAGATGCAGCCATTCATTATAAAAATGTAATTCGTTGCTCTAAGCTCATGACACTGAAGCTGGTCGTGTATGAATACCAATTAATGGCCCCCTAAATGGCGTCGGTGATGTCTAAAACGCAACATCCTATATTCGACATGGTATACGTTTTTTTTTCCTAGTGATTAGCTAATCACCCGAACGGGCGTTGTCAAAACACATAGATCTTTAATAAATTCGCGATCACACATCCGCAATTTGACAGTCATGATAATGAGCTCAGGATAGGGTTTATCGATTACTTTGGCAACACTGTTAATCATACATGAAAACTTAACCTACTTGTGTCCAATTGTAAAGCATTGGCATGTTTTTCACCAAAAAACTTGTTAAAATATACAAGCATATAAATCGTGGGCTATGAAACTCACCTGTGTGGAGCATAATACCAAGTGTATCACAAATAATGCGTCACGCAAATCGTCGAATGCAACTATTTAATTTAAAGGTCGTATACGTTACTAATCCACATTGAGTAATCATCTACCATGCATAAGTTCTATTTAGCTAATCACCTCTAATTGTTGAGGAGAAAACATATTTATATTTGTTAAAACATTTATAAATATCTGAATAATGTAATTATAGTTATTCATGGTAGGGTATTAGTTACTCCTGGTTGTGTTTTGTAGTTACTCCTGGTTTGTTATAGTTATTACTACTGGTAGTATATTAGTTACTCATGGTAGTGTATTCAGTTTACTCCTGGTAGTGAATTAGGTACTCCTGGTATTATCATTATTTTCTTAAGTCTGACAGACTATAATGACCACTAAATCAAATTTTCTGACTCGGGTTTCTAAAGAGAATTTATGACGAAGACGACTATTTTGACAAATTTCCAGTTCTGTCCGAGACCGAAAAACTCGACCGAAATGGGCGAAAACGCACTCGCATCAGGTCTGATGCAGTTTATTAATTACCAAAAAGCCAGATTTTACCCCCGCCTTACGACCCGTTATCACTCGCTTTTAGACTTAAAGAACCTCGCGGGGAAGTAAAACGACCTTTCAAACGGACTTTCATGTTTCGGCCGAAGCCGAATACCGGACTCGAAAGTGCCGCAATAACCATCTTAAAATCCTGACCGAAAACCACTATTAAAAATGCTGGATTTTTATACCTCGAATATATACTCGTTTTTGCTCTACTTTTTCGTTATAAATCCGTTTTTCGACAAGTTTCTTACATTTTCCTGAATCGTCGTGAATATACTACTTTATATAAAACATATAATAATGTGTTATATTATTCGAATTTTGGGAAGAATCTTTTTCGAGTGACCTTGTTGAATTATTTTTACCTTGGCCTTTATACCTCTACTACTTTTGTAGTTATTAATTTTTACACCATATTATTTTGGACATTACTCCCCCCTTCTCATCCCTTTTAACATGATATTACCAAAATCTCAACATATATAATAGTGTGCAAAAAATGGATCAACCTTAACATGTAAAAACTCTATTTACAGGTTAAAATCCTACATGGTGATTCAAGCTACAATGGAACTAACATATGCATAAATGAAATTGAAAGAAATCATAAAGGGTTCTAGATGACCTTTTATGGTTGTAGGATGGATGTTGACAATATATCTAAAACCCTTGTTTTAGATAAAAATCAAAGCTTTGCACAAAGAAAACCCGTAGTTTCTTAAATAAGCCATAGCTTACTTTCACTTGATTAATACTGAAAATGGTTAACCAATGCTTGGAAATATCTTAGAATGTCTTAGGATGGATGTGTATAAGTGTGTATGGGTTGTAGAAAAATTGATATGGATTTATTATATAGGGGTGTTTGAGCCGTGGGTTGTAGAAGCACCAAAAGAGGAGTTTTGTGATTTTTTTTGCTAAGTGTTTATGCATGTGTGTACTCCTATCTCTAGTATGCATGTATATATGGAAGTCTTGGTCAAAAAGTTTGAAATAGTTGGTCCAAGACATCTTCATGGTCTTTAGGAAGACTAGTTGGTCAAAGGGAACAAGGTATGGCTATGTATAAATGAAAAGTGATGTACCAAAACCAACTTGTAAGGTTTTTCTTGTATAACTTTGTATACATTACAAAAATTTTGGCATATGTATGATATCTATGATATATTTTTGTAATTTTTATGTATTGGGTATAAAAGTGGGTATTTGTTGAAGCGTAGAAAAGTTTTGGCGGTTCCGGGTATGCCTAAACGTATTTTATTGCGAAACGAAATCACTTTTCGCAACCAATAAAAATAACAAGAACAAAGTTAATAATTATCCTTAAAATAATTACTTAACCCTTACTTGATGTAAACATTTAATTGTTTGATGCCCGTTTACATTGAACGCTAATTTTTAGCCTACGCGATTTAGCTTAACGTTTGTATGATAATAAAACAACGCGTACAATACAAAGATACATAAACGATTTATCGACGTTCGTCAATGACTTGAAAACACAGGCGTGTTTGATAGACTTCCCCGTTTAAGACGCGCCTTGTCTCAAGCTTACGATGCAGCACTTGTCGACGATGCAGATTGGTGAAGAAAGGTGGTGGGTATTTCTTTTGGAATGGTTCTTCAAGTTCCCACGGAAACTCCAGGACTCTCTCTTGGAGTTCATTCGAACCTTGATTAGTGGATTATGCGGCTTTGCTTCACTGTTTAACTTCACGGTCCATGATCTCAACGGGTTCTTCAACAAACTAAAGCTTGTCATCAAAATGAAGCCCATCCAACAGAACGGCTAATTGTTCGTCGGCATAGCACTTTTTCAAATTTGATCGTGATAATGTATTGTGAACCATACTTGTCCTCTAGGAAGATCGGTTTGTAACGCAACTCTCCAAACCTTTTTCATAATACCTTGAAAGGTCCAACATTCTGGGTTTAACTCCCCGTTTGCCAAAAAGTTACGACCCATTTACAAGGCCGAAACTTTAAGCATATACTTTATCCCAGACTTGGAATGCTATGCGGTTTACGCTTCAGAACGGCTCCGTAACTTTTCTGTCGATCACTGTGCAGCTTGCATCCTTTGCTTGATCTTGGATGATTCTCTCAGTTGTCACACCCCCCCTCACCCCCTCTTGAATCAGTTCGGGGCCACAGAATTGAGTTCTCCAACTTCCGGTGCCAACTAAACAGGTGAACGACTCTTTTCGACATAAGTGCTTCGAATGGTCGCGTGGCCTTTATGCTCAGCGTGATTGCTATTGTTATATGATAAAACTCATACCAACGACAATTGGTAAACCAAATCATTTTCCGGTATCGATCACGCATGCAAGCGAGCTATCCTATGAGAGTTTGAATGTCCTCTCGATTTGTCGTTGTTTGTGGGATGGTACACAGTACTCATATCCAGATTAGTACCTAAAGCATTCTGTAGTGATCTCCAGAAGTTGGATGCGAACCTCGGGTCGCGATCACAAATGATTGAAGCAGGTACTCCATGCCTCATGACAACCTCCTTTAGGTAATTTTTTTGAAGTTTATCCATAGGATCAGTCTCTCATTGGTGTGAAAATTGCAGACTTAGTGAGTCGGTCCACAATCACCCAAATGGTGTCGTAACCTTGCGACGTCTTAGGAAGCTTAGTGACAAAATCCATAGTGATGTTGTCCCATTTCCATTCAGAATCGTTGGCGGTACCAACAATCTGATGGTCTTTGAGTTCAGGCCTTGTACCTTAGCACTGTCAAACACTTGCTAACATAGGTGGGGGTGGGTGAGATGGCAGTGTCGGCTTTCATATTAGGCCACCAATATAGCTTCTTCATATCTTGGTACATCTTGTCAGAACCCGGATGTATAGAGTATTTTGATTTGTGGGACTCATGCATGATCACAGTCCGAAAATCGCCATAACAGGGTAGCCAACTCCTGCCATTGAGGCATAGAGTTCCATCCGCACGAGGTTCTAACTTTTCTGTCCTGATCGCCTCTGGATTTTTAGCGTTTTTAACCAACATTCCTCCAACATATTCGTTCTTGATGTTCTTTGGTTTTCGTACTTCTGTCTGAGCATTCAAGATTTGTTTGGGAAGATCCAAGCCAATAGTCATGACTAAGGCCGAACCTCTAATGGTGATCTCTCTCCTGTCCTGCCTGTAGAGGCATCAGCAACACGTTTGACTTTACCGGGTGATAACGAATCTCCACTATCGAATCACTGACCAATTCAACCAAAACGACGTTGACTCATGTTTCAACTCTTTCTGATAAATATTGGTGTTGTAGGCTTTTATGATCAGTGAACACCGTGCACTTGGTTCCATACAGGTAGTGCCTCCAAATCTTGAGAGCGAACACTACTGCTCCAAGTTCTAAATCATGAGTCGTATAATTCTTCTCATGAATCTTCAGTTGGCGTGATGCATAGGCAATTACCTTTTCTCTTTGCCTTAACACAGCGCCCAAACCCTTCTTTGAAGCATCACAGTATACGATAAAATCGTCGCTTCTTTCAGGTAAGGCCAGGATTGGTGCACTGCACAACTTCTGCTTTAACAGTTGAAAGGCTGCTTCTTGTTTATCACCCCAAACAAACTGGATCTTCTTCTGGGTGAGCTTGGCCATCGGTTTGGCGATCTTTGAAAACCCTGCAATGAATCTCCGGTAATATCCAGCAAGACCTAAAAATTGACGAATCTCCGTTGGCGACTTAGGAGATGCCCAATCTTTAATGGATTCGATCTTGGCGAGATCCACGTGAATACCCGTACTATTAATTACGTGACATAGGAACTGTACTTTAGGAATCCAAAATTCACATTTGGAGAACTTGGCATACAACTCTTCTTTCTTAAGCAATTCTAAGATTAGCTTAAGGTTCTCTTCATGCTCTTGCTTGTTCTTTGAATATATCAGAATATCATCAATAAAGACAATCATGAATTTATCCAGATATGGTTTGTACACCCGATTCATAAGGTCCATGAATACGGCCAGTGCGTTTGTCAAAACAAATGACATAACTTGAAATTCATATGGCCAATACGGGTCTGAAAGCGGTTTTCGATATGTCTTCTTCTCGAACCCTTCCGTTGTGATAACCTGACCTTAGGTCGTCTTAGAGTAGACACATCGAACCCCTTCTGGAGTCTGATCATATAAAATCATCAATTCTTGGGACGCGGTGATAACGGTTCTTCACCGTTATTTTATTCAGTTCCTGGTAATTTCAATGCACATCCGAACGATTCGTCTTCTTTTTGACAAACCCAAAGACGGGTGAGCTCCCCAGGGAGAGGAACTTAGCGTCTTTATAAAGCCTTTGTCAGATAGTTCTTTAGTTGCTCCGACAACTCTTTCATTTAGATGTGCCAATCGATAGGCGCCCGAGTTACGGGTGCGGCACAGGTAACCAATCGATTTGATATTCCCACTTGTCGTGTTGGACGGAAGAACCGACATGTCCTAAGGAAAGACTTCAGAAAATCTGAATATTGCTACATCCTTAAGTCGCTTTTCTCCGACTTGTCTTCAACTCATTTGTTAGTGACATGTGCCAAAAGATCTGGACATCTTTTAGCATTGTTATTCTTGTTTTTTAGAGTACGAGATAATGTGCAGCGGGGTCTCGCTGTTCCTGGTGGCGTCAGTCCGATGAACAATTAGTGTTTCTTTTCCCACAGGGGATACGAACCGATCTTCTCGGCCACCACAGATGATTGCTTGGTACTTTGCCAACCAATCCATCCCAATTATAGCGTATTAAAACTACCAAGTTCTACGGGCATTAAATTTATGTTTGAATGGGTGGTTCAGGAGATTTAATGTGCAACCCCTAGAGTAGTGTTTTTTTAACCCCAATTATCATTATCCCGTCAGCTAGTTCGACTCATAATAATGTGATCTAATATAGATGGCATGTATCCATTTGGGAAACTAAATGCAGTTGACACAAAGCTCCTATCGGCACATTATCAAACTAAACAAATGCTTATCGGTTGTTTAGACAGGAAACATACCGTCACGACGTTGGAGTCTGGGTTAGTCCCCGCAACACGTCCACCGCATACACTTTTGCTTGGGCAGTGTCCCTCCCATCTTGATTACCACGGTTGCCTTTGTTGTTCTTTCATCCTTTGGACATTCATTCTTGAAGTGTTCACTGATCCGCACTCAATAACAAGTAGGTCTCTGACCCGATCGAGTGCCCATTCTGGCTTGTTAATGTTGTTGGCATTTCTAGGCACCCCACAGACATCGGACCGTCATGTGTGGTATATTGCACTTTGAGCATTAGGGGTCTAGATCCCCATATTGTTCTTAACCCCGATCCAGCAGTATAGTTTGCCATGCCGGTGTTTTGCCTCTTATTCTGTGTTGGAGTCTGATGTTTCGGGAAGTGTTTTCAAAATTCTTTGTTTTCAGCTTGTCTTTCAGCAACAGGTACATGACTTCTTTGTCCATTAGTTCAGTGGCCATTTCAACAGCCTCTTGCATGGTTTTTGGCTTTGAAGCTACAATGTTTCCATGTATCATGTCGGGCAATCCACCGACATACCTTTCAATTTTGTATGTCTCCTCAGGGTACATCCTAAAACCACAACCAGCAGTGCTAATTCTTGGAAATGTTGGTTTTGTACTGGACCACATCAGTATCACTTTCACTTTCATGTTCCAACAATATTCAGCCTCGAGCTTCTTCATTTCGTTTCTTGGACAATACTTGTCAGTCATCTTCTTTCTCAGATCGACCAAGTCATTGCATATGCAACTTTATGCAGTACAGGTCATACATCGGTAATTTCACATGTTAGAGAACCTGCTAATTTAAGTGTACAAGTACAATATTTGATTTGGGTTTTCCACCTAGCAGTTGCTTTTGCGGGAAAACAGTCTCCATCCTTTCAACTTTGGGTTTAACTCAAACCACTCCCTAGTGCTCCTTGAAATACAGAGGTTTTGCACTTCATGAAAAATCCTGGTAAGTGCACTCGCGAGCAACGCTGTTCGGATCCCCTGACACCGTTCCGAAGTATGGCTTGTCTACGCCATTCATTGTTGCATCAGTTGCTGCCAAGCACTGGCAGTGACACCTGGTCAATCATAGCTAGGAGTTGGGCATTTGTGACCGTAGTGGTTGTGGTTGCTTTGTGGGGTGGTGTTATTGGACACGTGTGTTGATCTTGTGGATAGTTTGGTTGCCATTTTCTTCAATCACAGAAAATACAATACTACGTTAGTTTCATAAAATCAATATCCATGACATGACATATCCATGATAAATAAGTGAGATACATCCACAGTGAAATTACATCAATGATTGTAATCAACAATGATATAACCAAATCGACATTCATTCACCACAAATTTGATTATAGACATGACATAATACCACCATTCCATATATAACTAGAAAACATACATGATTGATTCAGATACAAAATGATCTTAGGTTACAAAATAAACATAACAACCTAAAGCCTTACTGGCTAGGATTAAACCCGTAATACATAGTAGGCTATATATAAAATGACTAGCCGTAACAAAGTCTAATCTAAGAACTGCTACCAGCCTCCTCTGGCAGCTCTGGCTGTGCAGGACCCCCAGCGGGTCCCTGCTGTCCCTGTAATGCAGTAACTTATCCCTGTAATGCCATCACCTGTCCCTGTAAGGCTGTCACCTGCCCCTGCAGTGTGGTGACCAGTCCTTGAAGTGGAATCATCTCTCTCTGTAGTGTCTGCATAACAGTCAATGTCTGAATAATCTGCTGCTGTCGAGCACGATCAGCTGCCCTCAACTCTCTCATCTCCTCACGCCTCCTGCGGTCTGTCTCTAGCAAATCTGAAATCGCTCTCTGTCTACTACGATCTGACTTAACTGTAAACTCTCGATCTTGACATCTGTGAATGAACTTGGTGCATCAGTGACATAACCTACAGCAGCGCAAGATCTCTCGCACCATAGATCCCGTCCCCAAGCCCTCTTAGACATCCTAGCTCAGTCTCCAGCAAATGACGTGTATGTGCAGGTGCACGTCTGTCTCTTAACAATCATATTGACTCGACCGGCCTTATATCTGTCTCTGACTTGCTATCGTCTAACATCGTGTAGATCTCATCTGTGTCTCGCCTAACCATAGACTCAAAATCTCTCACGTGTGTACCCAACTCCGTGTCAGTACTAACTGGAGCTCCCTGTAGAGTCTCAACAATCTCATCTCATGAATCCGTGATCCCATATCCAACATATCTCTCTGGGTCATTCCTGATTCTTCCTGTCCATAAGTGGCTACTAAGGCCCTAATCTGCCTAAGACCTCAGATGGTCCAGCAGCAAGCGGCGGAGCTCTCTCATACCTCTATCTGGGACAAGAGTGATACTAACCTAATCTGATGGTGAGTAGGTTAACCTGGCGTATGTCCTCTCTTCACGAATGGCAGAGGGTGTAGTAACACATGGTGGTAATGAGTTAGGAGCTGATGTGGGTAAGTGTAGTGAGTGCTTCTGTATGGTGGGGGAGAGTATGAAGGGTGGTGGTAATGGTAATGTGAATGAGAAGTAAGACAGCAGCCTTTAGCTCTCATCAGATTCATGGCAGATCGATAGGCTAATGAACGATAGGGACTAGTAGGTGGTGCTGATAACACTAGTGTGAGGGTGGTGATAGTTTTTTTTTTGGGTTTTTAATGATGGATGGTAATTGGGTTGGGTGGCAGTTGGGAATGAATCTTGGGGTGGTGACGAAGACCATGGAGATAGTGGTGTTGCTGGTGGGGAAGATAAGCAAGCAGTCTCGGAAACCCTCAGATTTATGACCATGCTGGTACTGGTATCTGGCTTGGATTTGTAATCTAGCTGTCATTCGATGTGGAGGTGAGTTTGGTGGTGTTGAGAGTGATCTCATCAGTTCTCAAACGGCCTTCGTCTACTACTGTTGATAGGCGTGGGCAGTTTGTGGGTAAAGCAAACAACTACAGGTCGTAGGCAGGAGCTGGTGTTTTTCCTTTCCGCTCCTCATACCTCAACATCCATCTCATCATCCTAATCCTCCTCATCGCCTCGATTGTCCATATCATCGTCCTCATCTATCTCAGATGTCCATCTCTATCATCTCAGTATTCTCCTCAATCAGCAGGATGTCGTTTTGGATCCTCCTCAGGGTCCTCATAGTCATCCTCCTCCGGATCTGCCTCAGGATCAGTCTCTGGAACATAATCAGGTGACTGCGCAGTGGGTGAGGCCTCGTCAGCATACGGTTGATCCTCAGCAACGATCTCATCGTCAGCATGCTCTGGACCTGGAACATAATCTGGCGAAAGTGGTGCCTGCTCTGGCTCCTCAAGGCCAGGCACGTAATCTGGAGAGGGTGTGGCCTGAAGAGCGGCCTCCACGTATGGGTCCTCTGGCATGTTAGGTAGATCATGGAATCGTGTATCGGTCTAGTATGTGATCCTATGTCTGATAAGTCCTCATATGGACTGGACATCATTGTATATGTGATCCCCGATTCATCTGAATCTGACATGACTGTATCTGAAAATCTAAAAATAGCTTATATTAGTATTTGATATAAGACTCTTATAGTAATATACATTTATAATCATAACATGTATATCAATTTTGAGTGCATCTAGTCCAACCAACTAATGGCAAAAAGTGAGTGAGTATGCATGGATGTATGACCATATGTATGTACCATGTAAACCCCTTTGTTATAAAAAAAGTTTTGAAAATGGGTTATAGTCCAACAAAAACATTTGACCTGGTTCTCTATAACCTTGGCTCTTGATACCAATCTGTAACACCCCCAAATTGGGTCGCAGCGGAATAAGGGTTCGGGGCGTGTTACTTCTCAGATCAATAACACAAGATGTATATAGAACGACCAAAAAGTCATTTAAAAAACAGATTCATTGGGATTTAACAAAGTATTTGTTACATAAGCTGAAGCTTCATTTTCCTCTTGTTCAAAGTACAAAGATTTCTAGCCCATACTATTATAAAAATGTAATGCGACAAAATCTTTTAATGCATGATATCCCATCAAAACCACCATGTTATCCCTTGCACCTGTGCTTACTGATCCCCTAAAAAACATTGGCTTTAAAAACTGTCAACAATAATGTTGGTGAATTCATAGGTTTGTTAAAATCATTTTTGTTAGGGACCATAAGATTTCCCAAGTGATGATAATGAACAGTGCAGACATCATATAAATGTTATTACTTTGCCTCTAAGTCTGACAATGAAGCTTGTCGTGTATGAATACAAATTAATGGCCTACATTGCCGTGGTTGATGTTTCTAACCCGCCAACATCCTATATTCGACTTTGGTTATACGTTCGTTTGTCAAGTGATAGCTAAATCACCCGACGGGAGTTGTCAAACCAATAGTTCTATTAATACATTCACGCTCACAATCCCGCAATTGACCAGTTCATGATATGGGCTCAGATATGGGTTATCGATACTTAGGCAACTCGTAATCTATAACATGTTAAAACTTAACCACTTGGTTCCAATGTAAAGCATTGCATGTTTTTCACCCCAAAAACTTTATAAAACATAACATGTAAACGTTTCCGGGCTATGAACTCACCTGACGTGAGCAGATACCAACGTGTATCACAAATAATGCGTTCACGCAAATCGTTGATGCAACCTATTTAATTTACAGGTCGTATAAGTACTAATCACATTGAGTAATCTCTACCATGCATAAGTCTGTTTAGCTAATCACTCATTCTAATTGTTTGAGTGAAAAATATTATAATTGTAAAATTTTTAAATATCTGTATAATGTAATTTTAGTTATTCATTGGTAGGGTAATTAGTTACTCCTGGTAGTTGTTGTAGTTACTCCTGGTTGTTATAGTTATTACTACTGAGTAGTATATTAGTTTACTCCTTAGTAGTGTATTAGTTACTCATGGTAGTTTATTTGTTACTAACATGGTAGTTATAGTTTATTTTCTAAGTCTGACCAGACTATAATGACCCACTAAATCACATTTTCATGACCATTTGGGTTCTAAAGAGAATTTTTGCGAAAGATATTTGAACAAACTTTCCAGTTCCTGTCCGAGATGAATACTCGACCGAAAGCATGGAGCGAAGAAAAAATACACTGCATCGATCTTGATGCAGTGTATTAATACCAAAAAGCCAGATTTTGCTCCGCCCTTAGGGACCCGTTATCACTCGCTTTTCGACTTAAAGAGCCTCCGGGTGAAGTATAAGACTCTCAATCGGACTTTCATGTTTCGGCGAAGGCCTGAAAACGGACTCGAAAAGTGCGCAAATTCCATCATAAAATCCTGTCAGAAAACCACTAACTTAACCAAATGCTGGATTTTTATACCTCGAATATTTACCTCGTTTTCGCTTTCTAACTTTTTCGTTATAAATCCGTTTGACAAGTTTCTTACCTTTTCGGAATCGTCGTGAATCGTTGGTTACCACGGCGATCTCCTCGTTCCAAGCTTCGAAACGGCTGGTCTTGGGCCTGAAACGGATCATCTGAGCCCAAGTTATGACCTTTTAAAAAAAGGGCCTTTCTTCACACGATCTTGGGCTTCCAGAAATAAAATAGCCCGTTCTTCAATACTTGGGCCTGCATCATTCTCAACTGATGTAGTGTGTTAAACAGGATAACTAATTGGATCTGTTGATTCTACGAATACCCAGAAACAATTCTTCTAATTATCGTTGATTCGAGAGGAATACCGATAGTTAGGCAAATTCTTGACAAAACTGCCAAAAATGAACTTTTCATATATTTTAGAACTGAATATCCAGATGCTTAGTACAATACTTAAATAGGAAAATGAAACTGAAACGGGCCCTAAAAGACAAACGGGCCGAAAGTTATGCCAAAAACAAAAGTTCCAAATTCTTAAAAAAAACACGAAAATGTAAATAACTCCTAAAATATGATGATTCAAGGCTCGAAACTCCCGTAACCCAACTATGTTGGGTTACCATGGCGATCTCCTCGTTCCAAGCTTCGAAACGGCTGGTCTTGGGCCTGAAACGGATCATCTGAGCCCAAGTTATGACCTTTTAAAAAAAGGGCCTTTCTTCACACGATCTTGGGCTTCCAGAAATAAAATAGCCCGTTCTTCAATACTTGGGCCTGCATCAGTTGTTTTGGTGATGGTTGTGTTGGTAATGGTTGTGTTGGTGATGGTTGTGTTGGTGATGTAGTGATATGATCAAGTGTAGGTATAGGTAAAGGTGTAGGTGAGGGTGAAGGTGTAGGTAAGGGTAAAGGTGAAGATGTGATTCTTGAAGGTGAAGTGGAAGGTTCAGTAACATCTAACATAGTAGGGAAAAGAGAAACTTCCTGGACTAAATATCCCTTTGTGGGCCTCTTCATGTTGTTAAAAACTTTATTGCTAAGAGAGGGTACAAGATATGTTCTTGTGTGTTGTTGAAGCTAGTTTCTCTACATATCTAGACATATTTGAATGAACCTAGGGTACATCAAAAACTTATGGGGGCTTAAAATATTAGACACCATATGCTCAAAAATCATCCTAGAAAAATTAAACTTCCTATTGGTAGCTAAACAAATAACAGCAGTGGCAATATTACTACTAAACTGCTCCCAAGCAGTCTTCTTTAGGCTAAGGCAATGAAGAATAGAGTGGATAAGAAACCTCCATTAAGGTGAAAAAGCACCCTTTTGAAAAGTTAACTTATCTGAGTCTGTGTGATATCCCATAAGTGCCAATTGCTTAAAAATCTCCGAGTTGGGTATAAAAGTAATACCATCTTGATCATCCAACTTGAGATGTCATCTTAAAGATCCCTCAGTAATAGTCATTGAGTGACCATCAATGGTAGCAGTAATCTTGACTTCTCTATTGTCAGCAGTAGTAACTTCAACAGACCTCCAAAATTGTTTGATAAATGAGACACAAACATCTGGCTTCTTTGTGAGTGCATAGCAAATGTGACTTCGATTTAGGAAATCGATGATTTGATGAAACCATGCACTTCCTGTAGATTTTTCTAAGAACGCGACCATGTTATGCTTGTCACAAAATTCCAAGTTTACCATAACTGAAAGTGTGAGTAATCAAGTGGGATATGATCGTGGATGAATATATAAAGGCTAGAGAAAGTTAATTGCAATTTAAATAGAGAAACGTAGAGATATGGTTTGACCGTATTAAAAAATTGAGGTTATCGTGATTAAATCAAACGTATATATAGATAGTTCACGAAAGTCCAATTGGTCAAACCCCTATAATATGTAGGACTAGACCCAGTTGAATGATAGGTCACATACAAAAGCACGTAAACAAGTATGAATTGATAAACATAATCAACAATTGACAATAAATTAAGCAATCAGGATAAACAAATCAAACATTAGAATTATCATAAACAAGGCTAATACCTAAAGGTATTAGCCGATAGTTATAGTAACAATACACAAAAACATAGATGAACGATTAAAGTAATGAAAGATTACGTTAACTAAACGCGTATATAGAGTGTAAATCATTACAAGAGTTTTCTCATTGTAGAATATCTTAACACATATAGTATAGGATTCGTTTAGGGTTTTTAGAGAGAGAAAGAGGTGGTTGGATGAACACTTAGAGAGAGAAACAAAGAAAGAACAATTAGATTACTAGGTGAGAAAAGTAAACAACCAACACCTTCTCCATGTGTGGATAGGGTATAAATACTGTATCTATGGCCGACCATAGGCTTATTCATATGTTATCCATGATCCTTTGGCCCGATTAGCTTACTAACATTACATATTATTACTCTACGGAGATTAGACTAGCTATAATTGGAAAAGTGGACTGATACTTTTCGTATTCCTAACAATCCCCCCATAAGGGAGGTCACTCCAATTTACAAAAACTTAAACCTAGCATACTATGCTTTGACTTTAGTCTTGAGCTCGTAGTCTTTAACTTCAATCTTTAACTTATGATATGTTGTAGTGATCATGGACTTTAGGCTTGAGCTTGTTCTACTAGGCTTGACTTGTATGTGAATCTTGAACTTCTTTGAGATTGTCAAACAAGCATAATCTCTTATCATCATCTTGTGATCTTTAGCCTTCTTGTGATCTTGTGACTTCTGGACCGACATGCTCACACTGTTCTTGATGTTGAAAGCGTGTGTAACCATCTTTCTTGATATTTTTTAACTTTAACACTTCGTACGGTATCAACTTAATACTTTGTCGCTTCAAGAAAGGCGTATGGTATCAGAGTAGCGGAAGTCTTGAAACATGTACTTGAGCTTTCATGATGTCTTTATATATGTCGGTCGAGTATGAGCATGTGGTATTGGCTTTGACTTGTCATCGGGAAACTGCTACCACCGTCAGGAAATCTGCATAAATGGGTTAGTGATAAACAACATATATGGACGAAAGTGGCTTTGTCACTTCGTCGAATATGTTTGTAACAACCCCGATTCCCAGTTACTCAGTATAGATATTGCCTGTGATCAGGTAGAATTTCGAAGAATCTCCTTGACAGGGTTTCGTAGTTGCATTAGCCGTTCTCATTACCGGAGCGTCTCAAAGTAGACAACATGGTAAGAGTGAACCGGTAAGTTACTATCTTTCCGATTAAGCCGTCAATTCGTGTTCAGCTTTCCTATGTCCAGATACCCTTGTGAGGCTTCCCATGGACATAAGATAGAAAATCGATTTAGAAAATCAGTCGGTGTGTCAAAATGCAAACGATTTTCATGACACACCATCAGTTTTATCTTTTTTAAAATTCATTCGTCAATTCATAAGTTGGACCGAATCGATATCCAGTATCACAAGTTTGATCCGTATAGGATCTCACAAGTCACCTACCAAGAGCTTGTTTGATGTTGGCTCAAGCAGGATTTCCATCTTCACTGTGAATACTTAAGTATCACTCGGATGTTCTAGCAAAATCATAAGGATAATGCGTAGGATTCTTTATACATATTTCTTGTTTTTCACACTATGTGAATTAGCAAGCATAATTTTGACAAGTGTCCTAATGAGATATATGGATGATATGTTTTGGCTCTAGACTCAATAGTGCACTTTGGTTTGGTGATCGGAGGCTAGAGCAGACTGCCACCTTCAAATAACCAACTAACTCAGAGTAAGAGAGTTGATAGAAATGCGTGTAATCTCCGTGTGAAAATGAAACAAGAATCTTTTAAGAGATTCTGAGTGGCCTGGGAGGGTTGTGCATTGCATCACTGGGTCCATGATATCAGTCTTCAATGTCAGCAATCATCTTTGTGATTCTTGACAGCAGATGTATAACCCCTTCAACACTTACCGAGATTTCATAACTAGTACCTTGTTGGGTTTGTTCTAGTACTAGCTCCATCTCAATCGGCACTTTTCCCTTAATCTCACCTTACTCCTTTTTTCATACCTAAGGACTTCTACACTATCTAGTGGAATATCCCTGGATAGATCCCTCCGGATTCTGGCTGGGATCATAGGAATGGATATCCTAAAACTCATCACTTATAACTCCAATACATAAATTTAAATCGTTCGGTCTTTGGTACTTCCACATTTCAGCCACCACTTAAGCATTTGCTCCCCCTTCATATGTGCATCGATTAATCAAAAGAGTTTAGCACATATATGGGTTAGCGTACACTTAAGATCTTAAAAATCACATTATTAGCTATATATTTTAATTACATTTTCTCCCCTTATCAAAAATGTTAAATTTTTTAATATTTTGGATATTAATTGATAAAATATATATGCATTTGGGGAGAAAAATATACAATTATTAACAAGCCGATTATTGGAACATATTAATGCTCCCCCTCAACTTATGAGGGTATTATATGGTGTTTGAGTATGTTAATTTAAAAAAATTTGAATTGACTAAGAAATTCTTGAAAATTCATACTCAAACACTATAATGCCTATGATAAGTCTTACACTACTTATTTACATATTCACAAATTTATAAAATATACAAAACGACCTTATGATGACGAACACAATATGATGAAGTCATATTGTTCGTTGAAGTAGCTGGAGGTCAGTTCCGTTTACGTGCCTTCCACCAACATAATTTTTGAGGCTCCTCATCATCCTTCTTTCTTTCAGCTGCTTGTCAATCGCCTTGATCATGATATTAGCTCTTTTCTTTTCTAATGTACTCCATCTTCTCTTTGGCAGGTACTCCATTCGGATATTCTTTGTGATGTCATCCAGCGAAGTTTCAAGTCCAGTTAATGTCCTATCACTGAACTAGTAGAGTTCATCTGATCGCATCAACTTGTTTCTCTTATTATTGTCTACATAATTTGAATCCTGAGGGTCTTGATATGGAGTGTATGGGTCTCTTTTCCTGATGCCGGATTTGGTAGTTTCTGGCTTGGTGACGTTGATCTTCTTCTGGTAATTTTTGACTCCCAGTTGAAGATCTTCGACTCGCTTCTGAATAACCAAGCTTCTGGTGAAAATTCTCAATGCTATTGCAAAGTCAGAAACATCATCGCCTGAGAGATTTGTAAGCCGATTCTGAACAACAAGGAGAAGCATGTCCTCGATGCCATTGATACGAAGACGTGAAAAGTCGCTTTCCTTGAATCTGTAAAGGTCATTATTGGGTCTTCTTACTACAATCTCTTTTAGATACCCATACCCATGTTTCCTTATTACCTCGACCTGAGTTACTGCCAGAATATGTTTTGTAAAATATACATCATGTGTGGATTGCAGGCCTCGTGCATACCCATAGAAGGTCTTACGTTGTTTTCTCCAATGTGAGATTCCCCATAACGCATGTTTATCATATGCAACTTTAACAGGAACCCATAAATTTGGAACCATGTCTTCAATGCCTGGAAGATCATATTGAGCAGCCTTTGTCTTTGTAATAGAAGTCGTGTAGGTCATTGTCAAAACTCCTCCTTGTAGATACTTGAGATTATTGTTGAAGAAGTAGTCAACTAGTACTTTTTGACAATTTACACTCATAACTAAAGGAAGGGGTTTGGTAAGATTAAATGGATAGTCACTGTAACATTTTGCATTTTTAGGTCATTTACGACTTCATTTATTCCATTATTTATTTTTAGGCTTTTACGCGTTCGCTTCTAATTTCTACAGTTAAGCTAAATCGAGTAAACTAAAAATGATCATTTAACGTAAACGGGCATCAACATTAAATGTTACTGTTCAAGATAAGTGGTATAAAGTTATTAGAATGATAATTTATAACTTTATGCTTTTTATTTTTATTGGTTACGTAAAACGTTTACTTAACGCAATAAAACTAGACTTTTGCATGCATGGCAAACCATAAACCCACCTACACTTCAACAAATAACCACTAATACCCACAATACTCAAAAATCTCAAAAATCTTTGTCTATTTCAGACCCTAACCGAAATTTATACATATACAACACATACATATGAAATTAAATCATCTAAAATCTCATCACATCATTAAACAACTATATACGTTATTCTATGGATCAAGCTCAAAAGTGACACCAAATGTTTCCAAAAGGGGGTGTTGAGTGGGTAGAAATGGCGGAAAAAATGATTCATGGGCATGCTTAAGCTCACATCATGTCATACTTACCCAAATAAGAATGCACCATACCTTGTCCCATACTTGTTCTTACACAAAGCAGCCCTAAACTAATATTAAAACCATGAAAACCATACCCTAAGCCCTCCCCTAACCGGCCATATGAAGAAGTAACACAAAACCATTTGATTGATTACCAAGAGTGGTATTTCCTTACATGCTTGGCTATATATATTTAGTCATAAAGTAGAAGCAAACTCACACTTATCATTTGCAAGCAAACAAAGCACACAAACTCCTTTTTGAGCTCACTCCAACCCACGACATCACTAACACACCCATACACAATCCATAATTTTGATTTCTAAGCTAGTACAAGTGTTTAAGGTTCATTGTTGGTCATATATAAGGTGTCTTAGAAGCTTGGATTGGGTTAAACAAGGAAGGTTTCCAATTAGGGTTTCTAAAAAAATTAGGATTTTCTAAACCTAATTTTCTAATTAGGGTTTCTTGGTTGGGTTTGAGCTTGTTCATCATTCATCCTATCTTCATTAAGGTCTTCTAAGAACCCTAATCTTTTCATTTATGATTTATATGATTCTTATATTGTTAATCATCACCTAGGTTTTCATATTAAAGTTTTACAAGTAAGAAAACATGTATATCAGACACAAAATTTGTTTGACCATAATTAAAATGATGTTACAATATGGGTCATTATGCTTAAATTATGATTTTCAAAGTAATGGATAGTTTATATTATTATTTGTTATGTTTTGATTATTTATTTAATTATAAAGTTTATGGAATTAAATAAATATGTTGGACTTGATTCTTGAACAATATTGACATATTATGATATAGAGGACTTAATATATACATAAGATGTGTATTGTATAAATTAGAGGACTTGTAATAATTTATATAAGTTATTAATACCTAAAACAAGTTATTTAAAAGTTACAAACACATTTCGAATTTACTGTAGCAAACAGTATTTGGGAGAAAATATTTTATTACTTTATAAAATAATACATATTATTAGCTTTCTAAATCAATAAAGAACTCACAAAACGGATAAATAACGAAGGAGTTATGATTTCTACAAGATTTACATTTATAAAAGTATTTTTATAAAAGAAAGTTATAAAAATAAACAATTCGAATTCTGAGTAAAAACATTTGATATTTTCTGTAAAATAAGGATCTTCATAAGGATTATGAAAAGGTAAGAAACTTGAAAATCCAATGGGTAATGAATTAGTTATGACTTTTTCAAGTTTATGTAATAAAGTGAACAAAAGTAACTTTATAAAAGTAATTTTATAAAAACCTGTTACTGTTCATCACAGTAGGCTGATAAGAAATATTTTTATTGGATAGAGATTTTAATTACGAAGACGTGTGCGAAAGAATCACTAAAAACCGAATTAAAACGAATACGATATGATTTTTATACGATTTCAACAATTAATATTTAAAAAAAGTATTTTTATAAATTTACACATACTGTTACTGTTCATAACAGTGCTTATCAATATAATGAATGTAAAATTTGATTAGATTTTTCAAATACGAAATCATTCATATAAAGAACGTATTAAACGGAGCTAAAACGAACAAGTTACGACGTTTTTAAGTTATAACGATTAATTATATAAAAGTAGTTTTATATAATTATAATATATTATTAAATGTTTATTTCATCATGATTAATATTTACAAATATGATATTGGGATGTACCTTTTCAAATACAAAGCCACTGGTGAAAGAATAGCAAAACGGATTTAACACGGGAGAGATACGACGTTTTTACTAAAATGATATTTATAACGTTTTTAAATATTATTTTCTCAAATGATTAAAGCATTTATATAATGAAGTTATATAAATAATACATCAAGTATTTTTGACAAATAACGAATTGTTGGGCAAGTATATCGTTTTTACAATTTCAAGGACATAGACATTTATTTTACAAGTACAAATTAAACTTTGTTTTATTTAATAACATTAAAACAAACATGTTTAGGTGGAAAATACCCTCCCTAGATTAGAATAGGTTTAGACAGATGTGTAGGTAACCGCAGATGATGTAGAAGACATGACTGAATCTGTAACACTCAAACAGAGTTTACATTAGTACATATATACGACTCATAATAATATACTTAATATATTATAAACACGTATGTGAACCATGCAACATCTAGTCTACTCAACTAATGCAACAAGTAATATATGAATGAATGAGTGAATGAATGTCCCATGAAAATCTCTTTGTTTGATGCAATGTTTGAAAATGGTTATAGTCCAAGTAAAAACATTTGACCTGGTTCTCTATAACCTTGGCTCTGATACCAATCTGTAACACCCCCAAATTGGGATTGACATCCCTGTTCGGTTGAGTAGCGCCACTATGCCGGTGTATCGGACAACGGACATATACCATGTCAGATTCGGATATTGCGGGTTAGAACATCATCACGAGAAATGTAGGTAATTTATATTGCAATTCATACATGTCGAGCTTCAGTTTCATAAGCTTAGGAAAACGAAATTACACATTATGATGTTTGCATCTGTTGCATTATCATACACTTGAAAATCTTGCGGTCCTACATTATATTTATAAAAACCTATGAATTCACCAACTTTATGTTGACGTTTGAAAGCATGTTTCTCAGGTCAATGAAGCACGAGGTGCTAAGGATACATTGGGGTCACTATTTTGGGGAGTTATGCATTAAAGATTTGGAGTCATTACATTTTGTGATACTTGTTATGATCTAAAATATTGTTTATCAAGTGTTGAACAATTTAAGCCGTTGTTCTTTGTATTAAACAATTTCAATAAATCCAATGTATCGTATTTTATAAGACACTTTTAGAGGTCGTTCTCATATCTTGTGCTATTGATCTATGATGTAACGCTCCCGGATACATTATTCCGCTACGACCCAACTTGGGGGTGTTACAAGATCTATTTTATAACATTCGCGCTCACCCTCCAAGTAATTCACAGTTCAATCCGCTTAAGCTAATCCATAATCATTTGGGTAAAAGTAAAGTATGTGTTTGTGTCCAAAAATGAAATCAAATATTGTATCTCATCGTGAGATATGTAAATGAGTATGTAAACCAGTATGTAATGAGTTGTAAATGGACATGTAACAAGTTTGAATCAACCATGTAAATGAATTTGTAACAAGCATGTTCTCACCCTAAAAGCATATGTAAAACCAGTAAAACATGGGGCTATAAACTCACCTCGATGTTGTAGAACGATTGGTGGAAATGCACATATTAAGCATAACACGAACGGAAACCAGAATGGCTCGACCAAGAAGTTGCGGTTTATCTTAACGGCTAAGACCCCCTAGCCTAGGATAATGTATTTGGGTTTCTGATGGATGATTACATCAACACGACACGTTGATAAAAGATTTAGATTTAAAGTTGTAATAGTTTGGTGGTTGGTTAAATAAAATAAATCGAAAAGTAACCGCAAAGTATGTAATATATTCTGTATATATTACATATGAAAAAAAATGAACAAGTATATAATTCATATTGTGAATTATATAACAAAGACAAACAACCAAAAGAATAATACGAAGTGTATATAATACCACATGTTTAGATATGAAAATACAATAAAAGTATATAATACCTTGCAAGTATTATATAAGAAACATGAGAAAAATAATCAAGACAGCATAATTCGACACGTGTTTGGAAATCATCAATTAAATTAATAAAGAGTTATGGCATAAAAGTAAACTCACGTTTTAATGTTACGAATTATGTAAACGATGTTTTTAAAGTTTGTACAAAAGTTATGATTTTTATCCTCTAGTCGGGATTATAAAATAATATTTTATAATTTGGTATATTGTTTCCTTGACGGGTTTTAATTAAAATAGTTGTCTCATTTGTAAAAGTATAGTTCTCGTTTGTTCATCCGGTTATTACAAATAAATAATCTTAAGTCTATATCTCGTTCTTTTTTATCGGTTTTCTAATATAATAGAAATTTAAGTGAAAGATACTAAGTATAGTAATTTTTATAAATTTTGGCATGACTTATTCGTTTATAATTCGTTCCCATATTTATAAAATTTATTGTTTTTCCTCTTGATAAATCAATCAACATTGCAAACACCAGCGCGTTATATATATTATATAATATATAAATAATAATAATATTAATAATACTATTAAAATATAAATTTAATATCTATAAAATTATATAGTTATTTCTGCGCAGTTTATTATTACAGCTACTAACAGGGCGTTTCGGATAGGTGTTGTTATAATCACTGTGTGTAGTGTGTGTTGTGTGGTAGCTAGTATTTATGCAGCCTTTCAGTTTTTTAACCTTTCTTACGTGACTGATGTAGGATAGATTGTTTACACACCACCTCATAATATAATCCCCCCCTAACCATTGTATAGTCGTTAAGATTATTATATATATAATTATATTATAATTATACTATATATTATATCATTATATATAAAACCCCCCCCATTCTATCATAAGTATATTGTTATATTATAATATTCTAACGCGACCTGATTGCGTGTTTAGCGTATGTTGAATGTGATTTATCAAGAGGAACGCTGAGACACACTCCACCCAAAAAATAAGCCCTACTCATTTGCTTGATTTACTATTACTAATACTTTAGCCTTACATATCTCCCAAGAACACACCCTTACACACTAACACAACAACACCGCCTCGCAAAACGCTAACATCTCACTCCCCTCGGCCCGCACGTCTCAGCCTCCCTCTCCACCCCCCCCCCTTCTGCACTCATTCCTATGCGTTCCTTGTTTTTTGTATTTGAGTTTTAGTTTTTAATAATATAATATTACTATTTATTATTTATTTTTTATATTTTATAATTTATATAATTTAATTTTATAATTATTTAAATTATATATATTTATTATTTTTTTATTTTATATTATATTTCATAATGATATTATATTAAATTTATTATATTATAATAATATAAATTTATTTATTATTTATATATTTAATTAATATTAAATTTTTTTTATATTTATTATTTTATGTTTTATCTTATTTATTTAATTTCTATTATTATACTTAATATTGATTTTTTATTATTATTATTATATTTTAATATTATAATAGGTTTATATTATATAATTTTATTAGATGTACTTTTATAATAATTTAAGTATTTTAAGTTAGTAATATATTTTTGATATTATATTATGTTTTTTTATATTTTTATTTTATAAAATTTAATTTATATATAAATTTTTATTTATTTATATTTTTATATTTATTATAGAATTTTTTGTTATTTATTTTTTTAATGATTTATTATAAAATATATATAATTTATGCTATTTTTAATTTGTATATTTTTATTTTTTGTTTTTTGTATATTATTATTTTATATTATAAAATATATATATATATAAATATTTATATAAAATTAAAAATTAAATTATAAATGTATTTTTATAATATAATTTTATATTATATTATTATATTTTTAATTATATATTATATATATTATTTAAATTTTATATTATTATTTATTTTTATTACATTTATTGTTATTAATTATATTTTATATATATAATATTTTATAAATAATATAATTAAAATTAACTTTTATATATAAATTTATATTATTTAATATATTATATATATATTAATTTATTATAATTAATTAAAATATATGTATTAATTTATAATTTTTAATATTTATATTTATTATATATATATATATATATATATATATATATATATAAACGAGATCGAATTTGAAACAAAAATAAGTAAACCAAACACACCTTTACGGGCTGCAAAACAGCGAACCAAACACCCTAGATGGGTTGTAAAACACCAATCCAAACGCCCCTGTTGGCTGTGTAAAACGCAGAAACAAACAGTCCTTTACGGTTAACAAGAACACAAAAACAAAAATAACAATTAGCACATTTATTTAACCATTTACCACCATTAGATCTGGTTTTATATTTATGAAATCTTACGATATATTGATTAGTCGATTTATATAAACCAAACGCACCCTAAAAGCTGTTTCACAGCCAACCAAACACACCCTCGTGGTTTATCCAAAAATTGATTACTAGTTTTTATACACTAATAAAATATACGATATAATACCACAAGAGCAATTAAGAACTTTCCTAAAGTTTCCTTTAAGAAAAGCTCACTCTAAAAAGATATATATAATATATAATACGTATATTTAACCGGGAAGAATGATCACCCGGGTCGTTTCCCCAACGACTTGTGAAATTGAAACCTTGCTTTAGCTCGGATTATGATTTGAATGAGAGAAAATATATTTTTGAGTATCTAAAACTACTAAATAGAGGCAACAATTAAAATGAACAATTAAAAGCAATTAAACACTTAACAATTAACGGGAAACAAATAAAACGCGACAAATAAGCAAATATACTAAATTTAACTCTTAAAAATTCAAACTAAATTTCTAAACCTAAATTAGGACAAAAGAACATTTTAAGAAAAAGAAAAATATTTTTTTGATTATTTTTGAATTTATTATGAATTAAAAACTATTTTAATCTAATTAAATCCTAAAAAATAGAAAATTAAGTCTTAAAAATTTAGAAAAATGATTTTTAAACTTAGAAAAGTCTAAAATAACATATTATTTTTTTGTAATTTTCTGAAAATTATTTCTATTTTTAATGTATTTTCAAAAATTTAAACTTAAGAAAAATGATAAAAATTAATCTACTCAATGAAAAATTACCAAAAAATCAGGAAAAGTCTATTAAGCATCTACGAATACTAGAAAAATACTAACTACCTAACAGCTTAACTAATAAGCTTTATAATAAGCTATCTAAGCTACGACTTATAAGGAAAAAGGAAAAGAAAAACAAGTATAAAGATTAAATGGTGAAGAGTATGGTTGGATGAGCTAATGAAGCACAATGGTTAACACACTTGGTATCTATGCTAGAGGTCACGGGTTCAAAGCTTGGCACACCCCCTTTTTCCTCTTTTTTTATTTTTTTTTTGAAAACCAAATGCTAAATCTTATTAAGCAAACAATTCTAAGAACTTTTTATGAAAGCAATATAAGCTGAAAGTGAGAAATAAGCTCTCTAAGAGCTTATTTATGATCTGACCACAGTAAGTGAGTTCTTTAGCTTGTTTATACTAAAAAGCTTGCACAATCTTCAATATAAGCTCAAATGTAAAAGTAAAAACTGTTCTGAATAGCTTATGATGTATACTAACTAAAAATGATAAGCTACTTCCCTCTCTAACACTTAACCTTAACTGAATCTAATGATCAAACCTGCAAACTCAGAATTTACCCCAAAAAGCACAAATTCAAATTAAGCTATTACTCACAAAAAGCTATAAATGATCCTGAGCTTATGAGAACTTAACAACCAACTAATAAACTATGAATTAAATCAATAAAATCAACTCCTACAAGCTAAGATTTCAAAATTAAAAGCTACTAAATTATTACTACTGTTTTTGGCTTTTTGGATTTTTTTATGAACTTTTAAGCTAAATTTAACTAAGCAAATAAACTAGAAATAAGAAAACAAGCTTTAATCTATTTTAAGCTATATGTTAACTAAGAACCTACTGAATTAGAATGATTGAAAGCTACTAATACTACTTTAATTGAAGCTCAAAAAGTCAGCAGTGGTAACCTGAGTTTCCACTGCTGATGCAATTGACCAAGGATTCAAAACATAAGTGCAGGTTACCAAAGTGGTTTCCCTTGCACTAGACTCTATCAATAAGAGTGTGAGAACAATATTTAAGCACAATCTAAGTCTTAGAGGCTTAGATCCAATTTCTAGCAAGCTAAGAAAAGTAAAAAAAATGCCCTGGTGCTGAGGCTAAAAGAATAAGCCTCAAAATGCTTAAATACTCAAACTAAACCTTCAAACCTTTTTAAAATTTGATCAAATATGAACATTCAACTGTCCAAAGTAAAAGTACCAAATATCTTTGACTTTTTGAGGTCAAATAAGACTAATCCAAACACTCCTTTACTGATATGACAGAATTTGATTGAGCTTATGAAATTAAATTCCACTTAACTAAACATTAATACCAGATAACTAAAAACTTATTTCTAGCTTAACTAACATGATCAAACAACTGAATAAGCCAGAGATCTAAAATCTACACTATGCTAATGATATTTTTTTTGGTTTTTATGGTTTGATGACAGATTAAACACAAATCTAAGACCTAACTATACTAAACTAAAAACAGATAACATGACATGATTAAGAAGCAATTTAAAACATAAATAAGCACCTAAGAATCAAATAAGCACAATTGATAAGCTAATAAGCAGATAAGCAAAATTAAAGCTAGGAATCTAAGAATTATAAAAGTAAAAGAGAGACTTACTTGAGCCTTAGCTTAACAAAGGTATAAATGTGCTCTTAGAGCTATTCTACAGCTCTGGCTTATTTAAAATAAGCCAGTAAAGGTCCTTGGGAGTCCTTCCATATTTGACTCCCCTTCCATTAGCTTATAATCCAATAAGTTCAAGGTATTTAATTGATTTATTAGGTATAAGTATGATTAAGGTAGAATTAAACTCAATTACTAGCTTAGAGACTAGTAAGAGCTTATATGAGCTTATTAGATCAATAGCTTAACATTTGAGAAGAATTGAAAACTTATGAGTGAAAAATAAAAGTGCTTATGACAGATTATTTAAGAGCAAAACTAGATTTCATTAAAATAAAACTTGATTACATTATCAAAAGAAAGTTACAACTGAATTTTAAAGGAAATTACAATAAGCTAATTTAAGCTAAAAATCTACTAAGCTACTACTACTTCCTCTTGTGTGTGTGATAGTGAGGGTATTTATAGGCCCAAGCTGAAGCTTCTAGTCTTCCCTTGCATCCCAAGCTCCTTCTAATCTCAGCCAATCATTCCATCAATCATTTGAGAGTCATCTTGAGCCGTTGGATGAGATTCAATCTCACACGGATTGCCAAGCTGTCATTCTTTTGATGTGACAGCTTGTGCTAGTTGTGTGAGTGATAATAGAGTAAAAACCCGTCACTCCTTGTGCTTTCTTCATAGCCACGTGGCACCCTTGCTTAAGTGAGCCACTTAGAGTGCTTGATTAGACAATTCTAACCCTGCTATCATGTTTGTGAGCCCTTGAATTGTCTTAATTGACCCTTAATTGTAGAAAACCCTATGATTTTCACTGAGGGGTGATTTTGGGGAGACGATGAATAGTAACACCCTTTGGCGCCCTTTTTATAACTGAAACGGGTAAAAACGTTTTAAACTTTGGGGTAGTTGCACTTTCAGTCCCTGTGGTTGTTTATCCAAGTATAGTGTTTAAATAACTTTAAGTTTTGACAGTTTAAGACCTTGTAGTTTATGGAAAATGAAATGGGCTAAGGTAATGGGCTTTTGAATCCGGGTAAGGAAATTGGCCCATTTAGCTTTAAAGGACTAATTGTGTAACTTTTGGAAACTTGAGGGATTCAAATGGTAATATTGGAATTTTTGTCCTTTTATGGATGACTTTTGTTGACCAAGGTTGACTGGAGGTTGACCACATCTTTGACTTTTTGACTTTTCCTGGCTTTGGCTTTGCATCTCTGGCTTCTTTTGTGCTCTTCCGTTTCTCGTGTCCGTGTTTGCCCGTTTTTGGCGGTTTTCTTGTGATTTTTGATATATCCGTACCTGCACACACAAAACACAAAAACAAGCATATATTTGCCATTTTTAGTCTGTTTTGGGTTTAATTGGGTTAATTTTGGGTATAAACGGATATGTGTATTTTTACACTTATCATTAACTCTTTCTCCTAGCAGTATTAACTAACACCAGCAGTACTAAGTTTGTACTAGCAGTACTAACTCCATTAGTACTGTTAGTTATACCTTGGCAGTATTAAGTCTTGTGAAGATTTATTCCTAACAAGCGGGGGCATGATTGGTCTTAACTATTTCATGACCATTATAAAGAGTAGATTGAACTTGCATTGCATTGGTGAGATATAAGGGATTTTTGTAGCCTATTGCTACCTTTTTCTTTTCATTATAAAAAGGTTTTGGTTTATATAACATGTGTACAGTTTGAAGAGACTGGTCTTGTTTGAATAATTTATCTTCAACTTTTTCTTATAACGCTTTCATACCCAAAAAATCTTCAAGGTATTTATTTTCTTTCTGTTTAAAATCATTTTTCAAAGTTTCAACTTCTTCTATCATTTATTTGTTATGGTTAATGGTAGAATTAAGTTGCATTTTTACAGAATGAAGTTCCTTTTTCAAAGATTCTTCCTGAATGTTATGGTCAGTGATAATTATTCTCAGTTGTTCATCAATCTTTTGTTCTCTTTTAGTTAATTCAAACCTTGCCTTTTTTTCATAAATATTGACTTGTTCCTTATATCTCACAAGTTTAGCAGTTAATGATGCATTAACTACTTTGTTCTGCTCATTAGCTGAAATGCATTGGGTAGCATGTTCATGCATATAATTGATTATCATTATTAATGCATCATTTGGTACAGTAGATACATTACTTTGTACAACTTGTTTTGCGTTGTCCTTCACATATTATTCATACATAATAATATTATTATAATTCATATGTACAACATCAGAGTCAACAACGTAGTGTTGTTGTACATCATTTTGCATCTTGTGTACTTCATGATACTCACCAACAATATCAAGATAGTTATCATGATCTTGTACCTCAGATAGAATGTTCGAATAATATGATGGACTAGCGTCATCATAGATTGGATCGGCTGATGATAGATTTGCTATGAACATGGTCTGTGTAGTAGGAGTGTCATCAATATCATAGTCAAAAGCATCACATTGATCAGCTTGAAAGACCTGGTCCACATTGAGTGCCAAATCTTGTACCGGTGGTTCATCTACATCATCATCAAAAGTGTTAGCTTGTCCACCTGCAATAAAAAACAATTGCTCTTCAACCAAAACCACTCCATTCTCTTGAGCTTGCATCAACAGCATCTTGTCCTTGAAGTAGTCTAAATTTTGTGGTCGCTTTGGTTGAGGGCGTTGTCTTGCTATGTACCCTATTCTATTACAGTTATAACACTTAATCGGCTTTGCTTGATGAAGTTCTAAGTTGATTGTTAGCTTGAGGAAGGTGTGCTTTGTATGATTGGGCGAGTAGAGCAACTGTTTTAGTTAAGTTTTCAATCAAGTCATCAGTTAGGGTGAATCCTGAATCAAGTTGTGTGTTATCAGAAAATTGTGGTTGATAGGTAACTGGTGGGACATATGCAGATTGTGGAATAGATGATGATTGGGTAGGGTACTGCTGAAGTAAAACATTAGACACAAAGGTAAGAGGATCAATAGAATGTTGAGTGTATTTTTCCAACATCATCTTGTTCTCATTAGCATGAGCCTCGTGTTGCTTTAAGTAAGCGTACAGCTGATCATAGTTAGATGTTTTCAATCCTCTGTTCAGTTTGATTGTAGTCACGAATCTACCCTATTCACACAACATGTTGTTCATAAATTTTGAGTTAAGTTGCATTTTGGGCATAGTCATCTTAATGTTTCTCATGTCATTAATGAGCTTTGTAAACCTCACATAGTATTCGTGAATGGTTTCTCCTTTGTTCTGACAGAAGTGTTCAAATTCAGCATATAATTGTGATTCACGTTTATCTTTTATTAACTCAGAACCTTCCAGTAGCATCTTCACATTATCCCAAATATATTTGGTGTCAGTGTAATGATTGATGAGTGTGTAGATGTATTTTGGTAAACCTTAAAGTAGGATATTTGTTGCACGAATTTTAGCCTTATACCTCTCCTTTTCTTCTGGTGTAAGGTCTTCAAAGACTTTATCCCGTTCTGGACCTTGAATGCCGTCAGCGAGTGTCTCTCTAAACTTTCCCATCTGATATGGATCTCCATCAATCGACTAAAGTATGTTCTCCCCATTATCTTTTCCCTTACAATACAAACGAATACGTTGTTTCCAAGACTCAAAATCAGACCTATCAAGCATTGGTGGGCGGGTATCGAAACCGGCACTTTGGATATCATCAGAAAGACTAGCCATCATAATTGATTGTGAAATGATATGAGTTGATCGTTCAATGATTAGTGAGTGAATGTTAAAAGTG
>BQNB010058543.1:0-37721 GCA_026074375.1 Tanacetum coccineum | reverse complement strand
AAAGAACTAGCTCAAATCCAAAGTCAATGATCACTACATCAAATCACTAGTTAATGATTAAAGTTAAAGACTACGAGCTCAAGACCGAAGTGAAAGCATAGTATGCTAAGTTTAAATTTTGTAAATTGGAGTGACCTCCCTTAGGGGGAGATTGTTAGAAATACGAAAAAGTGTCGGTCACTACCAATATAGTTAGTCATAGCTCGTAGTAAGTTGTATGGTTAAGTTAGAAAGCTAACCGGGCCAAAGGCCCATGGTACTATGAGTCCATAGCCGGCCATAGTAAGTCATATATAAACCCTCTCCATAGCTTGGAGAGGGTGTTGGTTGTTTATTTGTCACATTTTTCACTAAGCTAATATTATTATTTTTCTTTCTCTCTCTAAGTGTTCATCCAACTATCTTTCTCTCTCTAAAACTCTAAGTGAATCAATCCATACTTGTGTTAAGATATTCTACAAAACCTTTTGAATTTTTTCAGTTAAGATCCTGTTACTTACCACAAAAATTTCATAACTCCCCCTGGAACAAATATCCATTTGAAATTTTCCTTTTTTGATTAAAACCTTTGTTCAAAAGAAGTTATTTTGCTTTTGAGAACACTTTTTTATTTTCTGATGATAAAGTGACAAAAAAATTTATAACTCCCCTCAATAAGATATCTAATTAAAGAACTTATCAAAAGATAGTTAATTTTGCAGTTTTGAACATTCTTGAGAAGATTTTAAAAAAAACAAGAATTTTATAACTCCTCCTTGAATAAATGTCCAATTAAAGAGCTTATTCAAGAGATTGTTACTTCTTTCTATTTTTCACACTTTAATTTTCAAGAAGATTTTGAAAAATCAAGAATTTCATAACTCCCCCTCGAATAAATATCTAATTAAAGAGCTTATTCAAGATATTGTTACTTTTTGCTATTTTTCACACTTGAATTTTCAAAAAATTATTGATTTTGAAAGATGTTTTTGAACAAATCATCTTTTTGTGAATGGATTATGATTACAAAACACATATTTTAGCAGTGAAAGATCATTTTCAGAATGATTTTCTCCCCCTCAGTTCATGATATATTCTTGCTTTTAAAGAACCACAGAATGCCATTTGTTGGCTTTATAGTTTTTAAAAGAATTGTTTAATTAGGAACAGTTTTTACATAGTTTTTATATGAACCACTATAAAATGGAAATTCTTCTATGGCCACGAAATCATGTAGACGAAGAAAATTGCGTTAGTGGTAATAATTAACATAGATTGTCGATTATGTTTTGCATCGGAAAGTCTGTAAACCAATAGGGATGAATACAACTCCCTTCCACCTCGATGCTCGCCTAACTAAGTTATCAAATCGCATTGTTGAAGTCTTTTACTCCATTCAATCTATAATCCTCCACATTATTCTTCTTTCCAATTTCATAACGTATCATTTAATTTTTCGTTCGAAGAAAGTTATTTTCATGTTCGTAAGAAGTCTCAGTCTCGAATATCATCTTATGTATTAACATCCTGATTATCTCGTCCGAGATAGTCAAAGAAACTTTTTAATTAAACAAAGAGTTAATTAAAAATTGTCAATATTCATTCTCACAAAACTAGCCTAAAAAATCAAAGAATTTTTTTTTCTTCAGGTGGCGGCCCCCTTAAAAATTCATGGGGACGGCTGTGTAAATATGGGTTGCCCATAATTAATTGAAGGGGATACGCCATCTAAGAAACCAAACACCCCCTTACAGTCGAATTTTATACCAAAACATCACCTTTTTTTCTCTTCCCTCTTCCCCTACCTGCTGTGACGAAAATACCATCACCATTGCCATCAAAATCAAAACCTCAATCTTCCTATAACCAAAAATTCGCAAAGGGCTTTCACTAACAAGTCAATCAATCATCTTTCTTGTAAGTTTTTCAACCTTCTTTTTGTTTGATTTCATCCAATTTTGTTCTTAATTTTAAATTTGGTGGTTTTTCTTTTTTGTTATATTTCTGATTTGTCTTGGTATTTTCGTAACTATAATGATTCCCATAGTCATAGGAACACTACAACCTTGATAGGATTGAATCAAAACACTTATTGAGTCAAAATTTTAAGAACATGTATACTAATGAACATATGGCCGGATTTTTGCAATTATGTATTTTTAAAACTTACACATAGTTGATTAATGCCAGAACATGTTAAAAATAATCAAGTATTGATTATCCAATCATATATTTTATTTTATATATTTATAATATATATTTATTTATTTATTATATATATTATATATTTATTTTTATTATATCAAATCAATGAGTACAATTTTATAAAAATAAAGGAGTGTTTGGTTCATCTCCTAGGATGATTGTTTAGAGTTGAGATGACCATCACTACATTTTTATCATGTATATAAACACATAACAAACTAGTGTGAGTCATCAAAATATATAATTCATATATATTTTGGCATATTGGACAAGATTTCTACCTATAAGGGAGCGTTTGGCTTATCATGAAATAATAAGAATTTTTGAGTCAAAATAAATACTTTAATAGTAAAACATATGCAAACAAAATCTCATAAGAATTGACGGAAATATACAATCTATTGTATACATTTTTCAAATACTTAAAGTGAGTTAAATAAACTAAGGAATATAAAAATTACTTTTAGGTTTTTATTTTTTTTAGTCTAAGTAATTTTGGTTCTCAGATAGTATTTTTTCTTGCTACTTTTTTATTTTGCATTTATTTTGGACATTGTTGTGGATTGTTTTGGTGACAAAAATGCTGAAAGTACTACACAGATATATATCTAACTAATTCCTACATTTCCTTACAAGTATCCAAAAATCCCGCATCTCCCTTTACTATTGCCATTCTACAAAACTATTGAAAACCGCAAATTCCATGTAAGTCGTGTTGTTGATAAGCCTACTATAATCAACAATAGTACGGAGCGTTCTTTACTAACTTTCGCTTTATTGGTCACTTCTCAAATCTAACGAACCCGTTGATTTCGAGATTTATTCTAGACTTTTATAGTCAAGTCACGGTACAAACCGATGACCTATGCTATCTTGTAATCTCTTTTATGTTTCATCACGGAATTATTTACCTTCTTACTCTCGCTCAATTCGGTACAAATCTTAAAATTCCATACAATGGTCAAGCCGTTTTTACAAAGTGTGGTGGACCTTGCCATTCTTTGAATATTCTTAATAAAAACCGTGGGACCATATTGCAACCGTTCTTCCTAGCATCCCGATGACATTCGTCGATTTCTTGATTTGGATGTGTCATGGTAGACCGTACATTAAAGTAAAACAGTCCACTCTCAATTCCAAATCAAATTCTCACCAAAGAAACGATGCCCGACATGAAGCTATGGAAGTACACATTCGAGAGATATGTGTTGGACTAGGAGGACATCTGGGAACGTCTCCCCGCTGGTTCTTTGCTTCAAATGTTGTATTGTGTTGTATTGCAGCAAGAACAAATTCATTCTTGCATTATTTCTTTGTCAAAAGAATTCGAATGTGCGGAGGCTACTCCACCGCTATCTTTTCTTAGTACGGCATGTTTTTAATATCTTCTTTATAGATACGTCATGGAAACGTATACTCTTTTGACTATGTACACCAATGATATTGTTGTATAGCGGAGCATGCACGTCCGCTTTGCCCTGAAGATAAAATCGACGACCTTACAAAGTGATCGTGGGCCAAGGAACGCACGTTCCGTCTCTTCTTCATCCTTTCATCCTCAAGGCACGTCATCTCATCAACATGATGATGATGAGGATGATGTCGAAACTTCTCGGTTGCATAGTACACATCTCCTACCAACTGTCTTACTTCTTAATCACTCGACTACTAAAGCTTAACTACATTATGCCTTTCCTCTTTCGGAGCAAACGATGAAACTATCATTTGCACGATCAAACCACTTGCGCAACCAAATGAAACGAATGATTAAGGAGATATGCGGTGGGTTTAAGTCCATTTGGAAAGACATTAAATTGATTTTTTTTAGTGTTTAACAAGAAGAAGTGAAAGACATTAGAGAGAAATTGTAGATAGATAAATCGTGTATTAGACAATTTTTAACTTGATTATGTGTATGTTCTAAACAACTTGTGTGGTGATTATACGATTTATTCGGAAAAACTTTAGTGTTGGTTATCTTTAGATACTTGTTTGCTATGATGATTTAAATCTATGGTTGTTTTATTTAATTCAACTATTTATGACTACTGTTAGGTTCATGATTTGATGTGTTTTATTACACGTTTTTGATTAAGTGAGCTAATAAAATACTCATTAGGGATTCTGCTCGCCAAATAACCACAATAATAGAATTTCGCTCAACAATTTTTTTTTGAGAAAAGTATTTTTCTGTGTGAAAAATTGGATACAACGAGGGCGGACAATTATTTCATAATCGGGGTGGACCCCTTATCTGTAAGGGTTTTCCGACCACTAATTAAGGGGACCGCCCTAGCAAATCACGGGTGTGTCTATTTGTAGTTTTCCTGCTTTGTGACCATCTTTTACCTAGTCTCACTATCTTTGTCCAAAATGCTCGAACACAATTAGGAATATAACCTAAATAGTTCAAATTTCATTCATTTCTATCCATTTCTCTTCTTATAAATCCTTACATGTTCATCGCAACACATCACTTCATGGTCATACACTAACCATTTCAACATCCATGGCTTCCCATAAAGTTACATCTTAAACCATTTAAAGAACCCAAAAATTCACAATCATAACACCAAAAAACAACTCTTATTGGACTTGACAATGATGACACTTATAACCCCATCACCACAAGCTTCAAGAATCATTCCTAGTGCTTCCAATGATCCTCTAAAACTAACATCCACCAAAGACACCTCATTCTATTTCAATTGACAAACCAACAAAAGACACCAACCTCATCAACATTATTTCACATTGGTTAATTGAACCCACCATTATCTCATCCTCAAAGAGTTTCTCCAACCAACTTCCAATCATGAAATGAATCTATGCGACATCACTCTCACCTTTTCCCAATTAGCCCATATTGATGTCCAATTTGATACTCCATCACTTCACCACTATCTTTGGTAAAAAATAAAATAAAAAATCCCCCCTTTCCTTGTACCTTCTTGAGGATATGGAGATTCATGTACTTGTGTTGCATCTCAATATCGTACTCTTATTTTGGATGGAGAGTTGAACTACGCTTTTAGGTTTCATATATTGAAAACATATGCTTCACAAACACCAACTATCCATCATCCACCACCTCCTCATCTTTCCCCAAAGCTAAAACATACTTTATGTTTAGTTTCTCAAATAATTGTCCATCCACCATTTTGCAAGCAAGTCCTATGGAGCTTTACTAGTTATAGGACTTTTTGTAGTTTAAAATTTTCATGTATGTTAGCATGTTATTTATTTTGTATGCATGAGTGTGGTTCACACACTATTTTATGTTAAATGGTGCACTAAGATAGAAGAGCGGAGGTTAAATTTTCAAGTATGCCTTAATTTTCCCTCACTTGCTACATTGTTAGAAATATTTGTATTGTTTCTAACTGTTTTTGTTGCCAAGAAATCTAGCTTCGATTCCTGGGTGCTCCTGACCGGAGGGGGAAGCACTACATCAAGGGGGAGTTTTATTTCCGTGATTTTTACTTGCAATTCTCGATGAGCTTTGTGATTCTACAAAATGGGGGAGGAAAGAAATGGTCATAAAACTCACTAAATACTTGTTTAAAAATAATTTTACTTTTAATGAGTTTAAATTTTGTAATCATTAAAAAGGAGGAGATTATTGATAGAAATAATGCCTAAAAACATTATTAATATTTTTCACATTTGTACGTTTTGATAATCACAAAATATAAAAAAAACGTTCAATGTAAATTCAAACGTAAAACAAGTTTTAGTAGTTATTTTTCTTTTCGAAATTATATCCCCTTTAAAGGTATGAATTAATAAAGCTTATGTATTTTATAATCAGAAGGAATTTTTTATTCACCTCACACATTTTATAAAATGTAGTAAAACATTTTTTTTCAAATCTACAAAATATTTTTACATTAAAAGAATGTTTTATTCAAATAACATTTTGAAATTTAAATATTTCATCGGAATAAATCGGCTAGAAAGTTCTTGTAAAAATTTCCACTTACACTACAAGACATAACAGAGGTGAGCCCAGTTAGGGCGGCCCACTTAAATACACGGGCGGCCCCACATTATCTTTGAGGGGTCCGCCTACCTATTTGAGGGGACAGCCCATAGGTAGGGACGCTCATCCAGCATGTTTTATAAATACGGACTATTCCCAATATTTTTCCCACCATTTTGCACTACATTCTTTCTGATAAAAACAGGCCCTCACATCCTCATTAAAATCTTTGATATTTAATCATAAAGATTTGTTTTCCAAAGTGATCCAAGCTCAATTCCTCAAAGTTCTAGCGAAGAATAACTTCCATCATTAGTGAAGAAGTATTACTCCTCAAAGTGTGTATTGCAATCTTTGTTGCCAATCCATATCTTATCTTGTTGTTCTTGCGGAAATCTTGTATTGTTGTGTTGTAAGATAGATCTTGAAATCTTTAGTGATTCTTCCATGTTGTGATAGTTAGGTGTGAAAGTAGAAGTGAAAGTTTGATGTTGTTGTGGTGATGAATTATATGGCGTGAGATGTTGTATTGGTTGATGAAGTTGTGTTGTGAAGTCGTTTGAAAGTAGTGATGTAGTTGTGATGTTGTGATTGTTTGGTTCTAGCTAAGATTAGAAATCGCCATCTAGCTTGTGTCGTAAATTGATATAAGCGAATGTTGTGTATGGTTTTATTGCCATAAGGGAGTTTGTTAAACACAGTGTAGAAAACTCTTCGAGTTAGGTAGATCGAGGTGTGAGTTAGGCGAATAGGCGCTTCGTAACGAACCTCTAATAAAATCGTGTGTTGTGGGGTTGATCTTTGAACTCTTTATCTCTTTTTCTTTATTTGTTTTACTTTTGTTATTATTCATATTGTGCAGTATTGAATTCATAAAAAGTCGAATTAAGTTTTTTGAAACAAACATAAATACATTAAATTAAAAAGCGTAATAATATTAACCCCCTGTTCTGTTTTTACAAAGTGATTATTTTATAAGCAGGTGGATTAAAATGGAGGAGATTGTTAAGGGCGAGTATGGTATAAGAAGGAAAAAGAAAGTATGGAGGTTTAAGAATTTAAAATTTGAGATGGGGGTTTTGTTTATTAGTTTTATTTTGATATTTGATAATGGGTTTGTTTTTATTAGATTTTATTTGTTATTTTTTTTTTTTTTTTTTTTTTTTTACTGTCAGAAGTCTTATGCGGCTCAAGGTTAGAAAGTGATTTTTAAAGATGTTAGTGGATTCGTGATATTTTCGTAGTTTGTATTTGGGTGGTTTTTTGTAAATTGACTTTGACTATGCCTTTTGAAGTTGATGTTATTTATAGACCTTTTTTTTGATGTTTTGCTTAAAATTTAATTTGTTTAATCGTCCATACCAAATTCGGGTTGCATCGCCAGATATGTTGTCTTCTCAGCCAGAATTTGTTGGCGCCGTTGCCAAAGCATAATAATATTGAGGTATATGCTTGAGTTGTTTTTATAGATCTATCTGATTATTGGTGGGGTATAGTGCGGTGAAGTAGGCATCTGGAGATAAGTTTGTTTCGAGTGGGTTTGGGAATTTGGTTCGGCGGTGGGATTTGAGGAGGAATGGTGGTGTTAGGCCGGTGTTGCAGTGTCCCTAAAATGAAACTGGTAATTTTTGACCTTTTTGTAGTTTATGGATGTTTGCATTCTTCATTATTAATTATCAGTACATAGTGTGGATTAATGTAGTAAGTTTAGCACATGTTTATATTTTCTCGCGTAGGTGTGTAATGTGATGTTGTCTTAGATATACCTAGGGTTGATTATCTCTTTATGAATTAGATATGAGACTAAACTATAGGATAAACAACTTTTAGGAGTATGTTAGATTTGAAATCCCCACTCGCTTATTGAAAATGGCTATACTACAAGTTTAACTTTGTTTTTAAGCTTTGATATAACAGAAAAAGAGAGAGGAATTGAAGGCGAGAGAGAAGGAATTGAATAATTTGTTTTAGATTATCAGTGTCCAAACCACAATACCCGTTTCTAATTATTTTTTTACAGTAAATCGCGTTTTTATTCATTTGTGTTTCTAAATAAGGGATTTAGTCTATTCATACGATTTTTTATATCTTTTTTAAGAAAAGGATTCTAGCGTTAACATACTCATAAATCACATATGTAAGTGTGCATTATATCTTACTCGATGTCTATAGCCTGTTATTACTTAAGGATGTTTAATAGTTGATAAGTTATTATCATGTAGCGAAGAATGTGGTTAAAAGTTAACGAGCCACCATATTGTTTCGGATGTGGTGTTATATTCACTGACACACATACATTGGAATTGGATCTTTATTTTGATTTAGTGGCTACGAGGGTTGTAGTTCGCTTTCGTTGGTTGATTTGAGAACATCTATCAATAATTTGCTTTTTTTTTGTTTTTAGTTAATGGTGTCGTATAAGTAGGTATTTCTAAATATCTTTTGGGGACTTCTTTTTTAATAATGAAATTTCATAGTTTTATCGATAAGTTTGGGGACCATGGCACTTGATTCTGAACGGTGTATTGCATATTTTTTTACACCCCCCATTTTTATCATATAAAGCGGAAAGATTAATCTGAGGTATTATTTCATTTAGTACAAAGTCATTATTAGAGCAAAACGACTGGAAGTGACGTTTTTAAAGTATAAGTTATATTCATTTATTTATCAGAGTTTTTACAAAAAGTGAGGTCCCAAATCTTACATGATTAACTTTAAAGTTTGATGATAACAGTTTAGCCATCTTACAAGTCCGTGCCATCCGTGTCTTAGTTGCTCATATTACCTGAGTTAAAACATGCTAAATAGTCCAACACAAAGGTTGAGTAGAAATTCTTTCGGGTTTATTGTAAAGTGTTTGAATACAAAGTTAAATAGTGGGTTTACGTGTTATACGCCCTAGTTTTGTAATATTTGCATTGCATGTACAATTATCATTGGAAACATTTTATTGCCCTATGCTAATGACACAGAAGCACTTTTGGTTAATCATAGAACCATATTTAATTGCCCCTTACGGGTGTTCTTTGACGATACACCGCTATGTTATTCAAAATGTTTGCATTTTGGTTTTACCGTAAGTACATAGTATACCAACGGGGAGTACATCCTCCAAATAGATTTATTCGCAGCATTCGCGGATTACCCCGACGAGTAATTACGGTTATGATAGTGGGGGGAGCTTAAATGGAAAAGTAAGGATTTGGCATTAAATGTATCAGTCTAGCATACAGAAAATTCGTGCTTTCATGGGATTTTTTGCATGTTCCCCCTCGCGAGTTTTATGAAAACATTTAATAGATTGAATGCGTGGCTTTGAATTCACCTTTACTGCTTAGGCGAAATTTGATTGATGGCAAAAGTACATGAAATGAATAGAACGCTCTCGTCACACAACATGGGTATTTGTCAGTATTTGTTGGATTTGGATATGTTGTTTGTCATAATGAATATATCACGTTGATTGGATTTTTTATGGAAAGAAAAAAAATACTCAAATGGAACCCCTCACATGAAATTCCCTAGTAACGTGATACGATAAGATTTTAAGTTTCTTTAAAAGTTATTCGATGAAAACTTACGTTAAGTATATAACGTAATAATGCATCGATTTATGATTAATAACGATAAATATGTCAGGTTTTAATAAAATCGAGTTTTATAATATTAATATATATTTTTATAATTTATATAAAAGTATTATATTGTATATTTTTAAGAATAGAAAATTGGTAATATATACCCTTGGTTTATAAACTTTTACAAATTTAGTCCTTTATGTATAAAGTATATATAATTTAAACCTTTAACTTTGAAACTTGGCAAAATAGGTCCTTATAGTTATAACTTTAGGAAAATGACATTTTCAGCCCTTTTAGTTATAATTTTCAGAAAGTTATGATATATACCCCTATGCATGGAAATATTTGCAAAACAAGTCCAAAAAGCCATGCAAGCTTATTTTAAGTTTCCAAATTATATTTGCAGGTTATAGCTTATTAAAATAAGCAAAAATAAGATGTTATACCATAACAAAAGTTTAGAAAAAGGATTCGTTTAGCTAGAAAATCAAAACGGGTCATTTTTAGGGTTTTAATAAAAAACACATGGGTTTGAGGATTCAAAGCTTCAAACAAGAGTTCATATATGATCTTAAGAGTATTATGAACATTCTAATACAGATTATAAGATTATTGAACAAGATTTTGAGCTTACTTGAGCTAAAATGGGTCGAAATGGGGAAATGGGGTTTGTCGGGTTCGTTCGCCTAGTATTGATCTTCAAGGCTTAGTTTTTCTTGCTTCTGGGCTTCTATTCTGTGCTTATGGACTTCTCTCGATATTCTATTGTGCTATGGAAGTGTTAGATTCCTTTTGATGGGTGTGAGATGAGATGTGTGGGATGAAATGAAAAGGGTGCTTGGTTTGTATATTTATAGGCTCAAAACACTTAGTTCTTAAGTTTTCTTGTTATCTAAGGGATTGATAAGTGTCTAGGCTAGTTAAGGTGACTTCAGGGCGCTTCGTAGGATGACGTATTATAAGCTAGAATTAGCCTATGAAGTGTGGAAAGGTGTTAGGAGGCCACAGCTAAATGAAACAAGTAGGTGTTCCAAAGGTGCTTGTAAGACTACTTAGTTGCTTGCTTGGTGATGTCATAGAGGTTCTTAGGGTGCTTGCTTGAGGTGCTTGGTTGCTAGCTTGGGTGTAAAATGGGTCAAAATGGAAAGAAAATGGTGTCGGGTTGGTTTTTCTTTTGGGTTAGGGTTTAGGGTTTTAAAATGTGGATTAGGGTTAGGATTAAGGGTAATTAGGAGCTAGGTTGAAGTGGTTGGAATGAGATTTAGCTTAGATTAAGGTTTAGGGCTTAATTTTAGGTTTAGGGCTAAATTTTAGGTTTAGGGTTTAGTTTTTAGTTGAAAGTGAAATTAAGGTTTAGGGTTTTGTTTTATGATTTAGGTTTTTTAAAATGGATTAGGGTTAGATTATGATTTTGGATTTATTGGGTGTTGGTGTCATGAATTAAAAGTACTTGTGCCTTGTGTTAAAGTTGGTGAAAAAGTTTTAAACATGGTTAAGTTCTTAAATGACTAGTTGGACTTTCTTGCATTATTGATTTGTACATTGTGCTTTAGATAGTTGATAACTTGATTAGGGAGGGTAAAGTTATTTAATGTGTGTATTGATACCTTCTACTTAGGCTTTTTAAGCTTGTACTTTCATTTTATATGTATTACATTAATATATTTAGGGTTTGAATGTAAAGTTAACGTTTAATGCTTGTTTTGAAATAACATTTTGAAAAGTACGTTAAATGGATATTGTACTTAGTAAAAATAATATTAGGATATAGACTTGACATATTAGGATGTTTATATGATATAAACATAGATATTACATTGGTTCTTATGACTTTGTTTCAGTTGTTTAACTTCTCAATCCATGATCTCCACTGGTTCTTCCATAAAGTTGAGTTTGTCGTCGAGCCGAAGCTCTTTCATTGGAATGACAAGGGATTCGTCAGATAAGCATTTCTTTATATTTGAATGGTAAAAGGTATTGTGGACATTACTGAGCTCTTCAGGAAGCTCAAGTTTATATGCCACTGGACCAATTCATTCAAGGATTTTGAATGGTCCAATGTACCGGGGATTAATCTTTCCTTGTTTTCCGAATCGGATGACACCTTTACAAGGTGATACTTTCAACATAACACGATCTCCAACTTGAAATTCTAAAGGCTTTCGCCTGACATTAGCGTAACTTCTTTGCCGATCTCTTGCAGCTTGCAAGCGTTGTCGAATTTGCACTATCTTCTCAGTGGTTTCATGGATTATTTCTGGTCCTGTAAGTTGAACATCTCCAACTTCGGCCCAGCAAACTGGTGATCTACACTTTCGACCATAAAGTGCTTCAAACGGTGTTGCCTTAATACTGGCATGCTAACTGTTATTGTAAGAGAATTCCACCAATCGTAAGTGTCTTTCCCATCCTTTTCCAAAGTCTATGACACAGGCTCGAAGCATGTCTTCAAGTGCTTGGATGGTTCTTTCACTTTGTCCATCGGTTTCGGGATGATATGTCGTACTCATGTCCATTAGCCTTTGGGCTATGTTAATGGCTTCTTCTAAAGTTTGAGGCTTCGAGGCGGTAACATTTCCTTCAATACTTCTAGGTAACCCTCTGATGAAGGCTTCCAGGAGTTTCTCGGTGTTTGGTACCATGTTCGGGCACAGGACTGCTAATTCTTGGAATCTTCTAACATAAGGTTTGAGATCATTTCCCTTTACAGTCAGATTGTAAAGTTCATCTTCCATCTTTCTGACTTCAGTTCGAGGACAATACTTGTTTGTTAAGAGCCTTTTCAATTCAGTCTAGGTGATTTGATTGGCTTGATCTACTCCCATTGGTTGGGCGTATGCATTCCACCAGGATAGGGCGTCATCAGCCAGGGTACCAGTAGTAAATGTTACTTTGTTTTCCTTGGTACATTTGCTCTGAGAGAATACTAATTCAGTCCGTTCAAACCAGCAGATTAGGCCAACTGCTCCTTCCGTACCATTGAAGTAGAGAGGTTGACAGCTTATGAGCTCTTTATAGTTTCCCGTTTTTGCTACAGGAGTTCCAGTAGGTCTGGAGTTCCTGTTGGGATTACTAGTACATGCCGTTGTTGCAGCTTGTGCTTCTAGAGCCGCAGTGACACTGTCTGCAACTAGTTTCTTAATGGCAGCTTGAGTCATGGCCGGTGCTTCAGATGTTGACGTCCTTTTGGGAGGCATTATATCAACATAAGACAACACGTAATAAGAATGATATCACAAGTCTTAAAATGATTAAAGTGCAAAAATAAACATTGTCACAATAGTGATATCGAAATCATAGATAATTCATATCAAATAAGTATCTATGATTTATCTAGAAGTCAGGGTATGATTCATAATGATGATGACGGAGATGATGATGCAAGAGAGATAAGTCGGTATTATGAAATAACAAGGTATATAATAGGATTACCATTGTATTATATTAAGAACAACTTGCCTTTGTACTATACATAGTCAAGATTTGACAAGTGTTTTTATATATACCATACATCCCGTGGCTAGGTTCTAATAAAAGCGATAACTAAGATCTAATCTAATAGTCTGATGGTCCTTCTTGGCTGATCTTGAGTTCATTGATGGCATTTAGAAGACTTTCCTTATCTTTTTGATGACGAATCTGGATATCATTGATGATGTGTTCTAGATCAATAATTCTGACGCAAGCTAGAGAAATTTTGTGGTTATTTCCCATCTGCTTCTTCTGAAGTTTATAAATTTGAGCACGAGCTTATTGGTGTTCTACTTCTAGATTGTCAAAGTCTTGTTAGATAATCACCCGACCATTTCCGAGTCCTTTGATTTTTTCTTCCATGTATTCAATACGGTCGAGAGAAAGTTCATCTAGATGATTCAAGATTTCCTTAATTTGCTCCTCGTGACGTTCCAGACTTGTCTTACGAGAGCTTTCTCCTATCTCAAAGTCTTGAGGTAGGGCATAAGTAGATGAGGATGATTGATCACAACCTTGTTTCTTTGGTGATAGTAGTTCATTGGGAAGAAAGAATTCTTAAGGATTACACATTAATGATTGAGGTATAATAGTTGGAGGTGGAATATGTGATTTTTCAGCATAGAATGCTTGCATAACTTTCATGTAGGGATCATCATGAAAGAGCGAAAGAGTTGGTGAAACTATTGGAACTACGCCAAATGAGTTAGAAGAGCTAGAATAAGTTTTTCCCGGCGAAGCTGGGACATAGTCCGGAGAAGCCGGGATAAAGTCGGGAAAGTTAGAGGAAAAAGCATCCTCAATACCAGAAGTAAGATGGTTGGGAGAAGACATCATTCTGTTACCAACCCAACGGTAAATAACATAAGTTATTTATATAATAGTATAACAGTTATGTATCTTTACATACTATTCCGACTATTCGGGGTGTAGTGGCACGAGGACTTTTTGGTAGGAAAAAGAAAAGTAGTTATAGTTAAGGTTTCAACCTTGTTCTCTATAACCGTGGCTCTTGATACCAATCTATAACACCCCCATTTTTACATATAGCAGCGGAAGCTAATCTGGGGTATTATTTCATAGTACAACAGTCATAATCATAGAAAACGACTCGAAAGAGACGTTTTTAAAAGATAAGTTATCATTCATTATTTTATCAGAGCAAACAAAGGTCATAAATTACATGAAACATAAAGTTTTTGAATGATAACAGTTTAGCCACTCTACTAGTTCGTTGCCACTCGTGCATAAGATGTTCAGTACCTGAGATTTACAATGTAAAAGTCAACACAATGTTGAGTGAAATTCATAGGTTTAAGTAAAGTAGTTTGAATACAAGTTCAATAGTGGGTTACGTTGTTATACGCCCATAGTTTGTAATAATTGCATGCATGTACAATTATCATGAAAAACAATATTATTTCCCTAAGCTCATGACACCGAAGCCTTAGGTTAATCAATAACCACAAATAATTGCCCCAACGGGTGTCTTTGCCAAACACCCGCAAAGTTATTCAAATGTGTGCTATTGGTTACCGACAGTATAGGTACACCAACGGGGAGTCCAGTCCCAAATAGATCTATTCACAGCATTCGCGCTTACCCCGACGAGTAATTAACGGTTCATGATAGTGGGGACTCAAAAGTAGGGACTTAGGCAATAATGTATCATGATAGCATACAGAAAAATACTTGTATTCATAGTTTATAGCATGTATCCCCCTCGCGGGTTTTTCGGGGAGGGCTTTATGAAGGCCTTTAAAAGATTGATGCAAGGCTTTGAACTTACCTTAACAGTACTGGGAAATCTGATTGATGGCACAAGTATATGAAATGAAGTAATGGCTTGACACCAAACCTGGAGTAATATGTCAAGTCTTTGTTTGATTTGGATATTGTTTTATTGTCATATATGAAATTATCATTTGTGATTGAATTTATTATACTGTTCGGGCCTTCATAATTCAGAGGTCATGTTGGTAAACGTTTTAGGAGCCAGGACACTTTTTATAATCGTTATCCAACAAACTCGTCAAAATGTTATACCAATGATAACCCCTTTACATGAACTCCTAGTATGGTGATAACATTATAGTTTTAAATTTCTTCAAAAGCTAGAATAACTTTTATATATATTTTATAATTAATATAAAAAATATAATTTTTTTATAAGTTTGCAAAATTGGCAATATATACCCATGGTTTATAAACGTTTACAAATTTAATCTTTTATATATAAAGTATATATAATATAAAAACATTTAACTTTGGAAACTTGGCAAAATTGGTCCTTATGGTTATAACTTTAAGAAAATGACATTTTCAGCCCCTTTAGTTATAAATTTCAGAAAGTTACGATATACCACCACTATACATGGAAAATTTTTGCAAAACAAGTCCAAAAAGCCATGCAAGGTTATTTTAAGATTCCAAATGATATTTGCAGGTTATAGCTTATTAGAATAATTAACTAAGATGTTCCTTACACGTAACAATTGTTTATAATAATGGATTTGTTAAGCTAGAAAAATCAAAAAGCGGTCGTTTTTAGGGTTTTTATCAAAAAAAAACAATGGGGTTGAGGATTCAATAGCTTCAACCAAGAGTTCATACATGATATAAGAGTTTATGAACAGTATTGTTAGAATCTAATCTGTTGGAACAAGATCTTAGGCTTACTTGAGCTAAAAATGGGTCAAAAATCGGAGTTTTCGGTGTTCGTATTTTTTTCGACTAAGTTGGTAACACGACTTCAAAGGCTTTGTTTTTCTTGATTTTGGATTCTATTTGAGCTTAGGGACTTCTCTGATCTTATATGATGCTATGTAAGGCTAGAATTCCATTTGAGGGTATGAGATGAGATGTGTGGGATGAAATGAAATGAAAGGGGTGTTCGGCTATTTATAGCCTTCAAGGGTCCTTAGTGACCAAGTTTACTCATTTGATTAGTGTCAAGGCTACCTTAGATGAATCATGGAAGCTAGAATGATGAGTAGGAAGAGCTATAAGACTAGCTAAGCATGGTGGAAGGATTTTGGGGGTGTTTTGTGTGGTTTGGCTAGGAAAAGGAAGACAAGGAGGTGATGGAGGTACTTGTAAGCTACTTGGTTGCTTGCTTGGTGATGTCATAGAGGTGCTTGAGGTGCTTGGTTGCTTTAAAAATGGGTTAAAATAAAAGAAAAGGGTTTGTCCGTTTTAATCTTTGTTCTTATTCTGAATTTGCGTTCAATTTATTTCGGGTTAGGGTTTAGGGATTTAATTTATAGTTAGGGTTTAGGATAGATTAAGGTTTAGGATTAGTGTTAGGATTAGGGTTTAGTGTTTAGGATTAAGGTTTAGGGATTAGTTTTAGGTTTTAGGGTTTAGTTTTAAGGTTTAAGTAAAATTAGGGTTTAGGGTTTTGTTTTATGATTTAGGGTTTTAAAACATAGATTAGGGTTAAGATTAGGGATAGATTAGGGTTTAGGAGTCATACATTGAGTAATGTACCTTGTATTAAAGTGGTGTAAAGTTTAAAATGGTTAGGGTCGTAAATGACTTTTAGGTTTTTGGCTTTCTTGCATTATTGATTGTACATTATGCTTTAGAAAGTTGTAACTTGATTTAGGAGGGAAAATATAATTCAAATGTTGTGTATTGATACTTGTACACATGCTTTAGAGGCTTGTACATTCATTTTATATGTATACATTACATATAATTTGGGTTTTGATGTAAATGTTAACGTTTAATGCTTGTTTTGATATAACGTTTTGAAAAGTACGTTAAATGGACAATGTACTTGGTAAAAATGATATTAGGATATAGATTTGACATATTAGGATGTTTACATGATATAAACATAGATATAGATGGCACTGATAGAGGTTGCGTGGGCTCGTTTACTTTAGAGATGCAAGTTACGTTGCATTATGAGATAAAGCAAAAAATTTCCTTGTAAGAAGGTGATATATTTATAATAGATGGATATTACAGTGCATCTAATTTAATAGATGGATATTACAGTGCATCTAATTTAATAGATAGGTAATTACATTGATGAAAATTGCGAGTTGTTATATGAAGCGAAAGCGCTCCCCACTAACGACGCCCGAGTTGTTGCTAAGTTCCTAAAACGATTGTTTTCTAGATTTGGAGCCCCACGGGCCATTATTAGTGATCGAGGTACGCATTTCTGTAACGACCAATTTTCTAATGTTCTTAAAAAATATGGCGTTACACATAAGCTTTCGACCTCGTATCACCCTCAAACAAGTGGCCAGGTGGAGGTTTCCAATCGTGGTCTAAAAAGGATATTAGAAAGGACAGTAGGCGAGCATAGAGCAAAAAGGGCTGATAAATTAGATGACGCCTTATGGGCTTTTCGTACCGCTTTTAAGACACCTATCGGTTGTACTCCTTATAAGCTGGTATACGAAAAAGCCTGTCATCCGCCCATCGAGCTCGAGCACAAAACCTACTGGGCCTAAAAATGGGCTAATTATGATTTAAAAATTGCGGGTGATCACCAAAAAGTCCAACTGAATGAATTACATGAACTTCGGGATCAAGCCTACGAAAATTCTTTGATCTACAAGGAAAAGACAAAGAAGATACACGATGCTAAGATCAAAAACCGTGAATTCCATATCGGTGATCGTGTTCTTCTTTTTAATTCTAGATTGAAGATTTTCTTGGGCAAATTAAAATCCAGCTGGTCCGGCCCGTTTACGATTGCTGAAGTATTTCCATATGGCACCGTCGAGTTATCCTAACCCGGCGGTCCTAACTTCAAGGTAAACGGGCACCAGATCAAACACTACTATGGAGGGGACATCCCTGCTATGGATGTCCCGGATCTACATTTGTCCCCCAAGGATAACTAAATTCGGGGGAGAGTCAAGCTAGCGACTCGTTAATAAACAAGCGCTTCTCGAGAGGCAACCCGTGTATGTTTTTCTTTCTATTTTCTTAATAAATAAGTGTGTGATTTTATAGCCCTAGTGTGGGGGCGTGCTTCTTTCTATAGTTTGTGGTATCATTTTTTGCTTGCAGGATTCCTTAAGATCGTAAAGACCCGTGCTTTTTTAAATCCTCCAATCACCCAGTCTTCGATCTTCTGCTTATTTTGGAATCCTCAATCCCGATCATGTATATTTATTGTGTTTCCCCTTTCACACTTGGAATTACTAGCATTTGCCTTTTTCGTCCTTATGTGTGGGGGTAAAACCCAATATTTTTGAATATTAAGGCCAATGTTCGGTTCTAAGGTGGGGGGAGTTGCTGTTGTCGTTCGTAGATGAAAGTGGCAACACCACAGTCAAAAGTGAAGAGAAGATATTCAATCGGAACAGTGAAAACATAATGTAAATACCTTGAACTCTTTTATATCAAGCCATTTATTTGTCTTTGTTGCTAACAAGGTTATGGACCCGTGCGCGTACGCGACGGCGATGTTTGTTTCGGTTTTTTTTTAGTCATGGCCCTCTCCCCTCCCCCCCCCCTCCCCCTCACTCCCTATATTTACGATTTACCGAATTTTTCGTTCTGTGTCTTTTTTTTTTGTTTTTGGGGTATAAATATTCGAAACATATTTTTTGTGGTGTTGGTATTTGAATTGTTTTTTTCCTATTTGTTTTGGTAATAAATTTTAGAAGTATGTGTGTTGTGGTTTTGGTATTTGAAGATCTAAATTGTTATTGGTAGAATTAAGAGGCATGTTTTGTAGTTTGCATTGTTTTGTTTTCTTGTTTTTGTTTTTTTGTTTTTTGAGTTCTGTTTTTGTTTTGGTGCTTATATGTTGTAGGAGTATATAGGGGGCAGTTAGTGTTGCAGGTTGTTTATGTTGGGAATAAAATTGCGTCACGTGTATTTTAATATATGGATAAAAGAAACAAAGCGGACATGTTAGTTTTCTTGTGTTTTAGTAGATAAGGTGGCCTAGTGGGTGGTAGTTTTGGGAGATTTATTGTCTGGTACTGATCATAGTAGTTAAAATAATCATATTAAATAATTAAACATAGTACTGTTTATTTGTGAGTATAAGTCAATCAACATCAATCGATGGAGGAAAGAAACAAGTGGACATCGTTTTTTGTTTCTTGTGTTTTAGATAGATAAGGTGGCAAGAGTGTGGTAGGTTTCTGGAATTTATTGTGTAACTTTACGTGTATATTCAAGTAATTTGATATAGTGTTTTTGGTTGTTTTTATAGGCTGCTTCAATGGCAATCTCTTACATTGATTCAGGAGTTAGCGTATGCAGTTGGGTCAGATGTTACGAAAGATCAATTGGTTGTTTTTTTTAGAGGGAGGTTGCTAAAAGTGTTGAGAAAAATAGAGGGACGTAATCGTAGGTTATGATCCTATCGAGTTGAGAGGGTGAATATTAGGTTACGGAATGATTAATATTTTCTGAGTTGAAGTTGAATAAGAAGATGTCGCTCGATTATCTTAGCTGTATTGCGATGTTACGTCGTAGGATTGCTCGAAGATTGATCTTTACGCAAAAATGTTGCTCGTTTGTTGTCACATTAGCGACGGGAGATCAGCAAAAGTAGATGAGCTAACCGCTTTTATAAGACGGGCATATTCTGGGGAAACTTCTCTGGTTTTTTTTTTTTCCTTTAAATTCGCTTAATAACTTCTGAGTAATAATAGAATTGACGAAAATAATCTGGTTGGTTGTTTGTGCGAAATTGTTGTTGTATGTTGTGTAATGGCTTTCGTTTGTGTAGTTGTTGTTTACTTATAATGAAAGCATTGTAGTTCTTTCTTGTGTTAGTAGATGTTTTATTATTGATTTTTTATTATTATTATGTGCGATTTCTTTGATGCTATGCTCTAGGTCGAGTTGCTTTTATTTTGGTTGTTTGAGTATTACTTTTAAGTTTTCATTTAATAAGATGTTACCAAAGACAATTGTAATTTCTAGCATATAACTAATTTTTTTTGTATACTTTAGTGGGTTAATTTTGTTTTTCCAGTTTTGCTTTGTCGGTGGGTTTCTAACTGTTTTGCTTATACATGTGTCGCCGATGGTTTTGTGTGAGTGTTTTGGGGGCTCGATAGTAGATCTACGACGATTGTGTATAATGATTTGTCTCCTACTATTTTTTTGCCTATTTATAGCTTCCAATTTATGCATAGATGATATCGATCTGTTTCTAAAGTTTTTTCTTTTAAAATTGTTTATCCATGGCTAATTTTCCAAAAGAAATTGTTTCTGGTCCTGTTTCTTAATTTACTCGTGTCATTGCAAATAGTGTTAGTGTGTCTGTCCCTCGTGTCATGGCTAATGGTGGTGATAGGTTTGTTTCTCAAGTGGTGGTTACTGGTGTTAGTGACTTAGTTTCTCAGGGTATGGTTAATGGTGTGATGGCTAATGGTGTTGGTGAGTCAGTTCCTTAGGGTATGGTTAATGGTGTGATGGCTAATGGTGTTATTGAGTCAATTCCTGATGCGGGTGTCGTTAAGACTTCTACATGAAGTTTTACAACTCCCTAGGCAGTGTACCTAATCGTTGTAGTGTAGTATAGGTAAGACTCAGGGGTTGTTATCGTTCTCTAAGGAAATAGGTTAGGAAGGCTCGAACACGGTCTAACATAATTCTACGGGGTTGAGAACAGATTCTTTTTGTGTTTTTATATTTTATAGAAAGCGGGTAAATTAATGGTTTGAGAAGTTGGTTTGATTAACTAATAATTAAACTAAATATGATCTAAACTATTGGTGATAAATTTATGATAAAAAGATGTATTAACCTAATCATGCACTACTCTCAGGTCACTTCTCCTAGTATGTTGCCGTGTCACACTAAATTGTAGATGATATGTGTAAGTATTATTTCCTCTGGTCTATGAACGGTTACAACGAATCCGCAGTCTTCTTTTATTATTCCGTTAGGGGGCAACGGGCACAAGTAAGGTCGTATTTAGTATGAAGACTATTACAAGGGCCCAAGGTAAAATTAAATGCATGTAAAATAACTTAAGATGGATCAACCATTTTAGGTGGTAAGGTAGTATTAAGGACTGTACCGATGGTATCTTTCTACACTACTGTGTTTCCACTGACGTCTATGCCAATTTAATTCTTATGGCTAGTTTATCTTGAGCCTACAATGCGCACCATTCTCAACTAGAAGCAACATCAAAAGGATTCTATAACCTAAGTTTCAGGCAATCATAAGTGATCAAAGGAAGGTTTTAGCCACTACCATGTTAAAGATAAGGCACAAAAAAGAATATAAACCAATCACACAACACCAATAGACATATTGAATGATTAATTATAATTAATCTTTATTGATTAAAAACATGGATTAAAGTGTAGTCAATAAGGTTTTGAGGCCTAAAAACAACCTTATAAGTTGTTGAGATGACTTGGTTGTCTCCCTAAAAAGTATAACAAAGTTACACACTTTTAAAACCCTAATTACAGCTGAATATATATAGGAAAATCGTTTTGGCGTACGGCGGTCGCTTTGAAATCCTGCGCGTCGTTCGGCCACATAGATGATTCTAGATCCTTTCTTTAAGTTGGCCACCTACTGAAAGCCGTCGCGAGATTCCTGACGCCCGTTGACCATATAGATCATGATGGCGCCGCTTTATGCCTGCGACGCCGTTTCACGTTACTGTATGCAATGAATCTTCAAGAGATATGGTGTAGGTTCGTAATCTTGTCCGTATCTTCTCTAAATGGAGCCAAAGTCACATGTATGTCAATCCAAATGCCATCAACGTGCTTAAAAACTTAAAACAAATGATTAAGCTCTAATCGAAGGCATATTTGCTATGATTTAATGGGTTTAAATGACTAAAAAGGATGTATAAAATAACACCTCATCTAATTTCCATACATTAGGATTTGCTTGTCCTCAAGGCAAATGGACTTTTTTTCTCCTAGGACAATTACAGTATTAGGGTCGTTTAACCGGTCTCTTTGAATAAGCATTTTACATAACACTAAACCTTAGACCTCGAATTAAAAAGCTGAGAGTATATACTAGCACCTACATAAGTGTTGGGATTCTCTATTTCACTCGGTGTATATAATTATAACATATGAAAGACACGAAAAATTAACACTCATACGGTCATACATATAATGTTACCATAGGCTTCGTAAAGGATCAAACCCCACCGCTAGGGCAAGTATTTTTCATTACTATCAAATAGGTACTTTTTCAAAGGGTTTGTTGGGTGTAAGTGTAATGATAACATTAAACAAAAATAGAAATACGGATTGGGTCTACACATTTTGTGGTGGTGACTTGTGGTGTGAATTTGGAGTGGAAGGGTTAGTAATTATTCTTATAAGATCTCACACGTTGGTTTGGTTGCTATAAGCACTCATAACTCGTACAATGATTATACAAACTCTACAAAAACCCTACACCAATGTCTTTTTCTTTTTCTTTTCTTGACTGCTATAATAAACTATACATAAAAACATCAGCCAATCATGGACCAGCCCAGTACATATATTGCTTTTATTCTCCTTTTTTTTATATAATATTTGTTTTTTCGTACACTTTTGCTCTGCCATTGCTTAAACATATAATACATCATGGGGGTTTATAGATACACCCCTACACTTGAACTTTTACATACTCGATTATTTACAATCTAACTAATGACCCAATTTGAGATGGATCAACATAACATGGAGCTTATTGAGCTCTATTGGGGGTAATAAATTACTTCTTCCCCAATTTTACATAAGATGAATACTACCATGAATCCTAATTGTCCCAAAACAGGCTTAGCAACCGTGTACTCAATAATTAACTTGGGTTAAAACAATAATGTACTAAAGGTAAGTACATATAAGGTAGGCTAAGGCGATTTGGGTGTAACGATTGGTTTAAGGGTGACAATGCTCTTCATTAATTTAATATACTACCTGTACACTTATATAATTTAATACCGATACCAATGCTCCAGAAAAGGTGACAAAGACCATACGTACACATTCGTAACGACGGAATAGACACATATGACTGCTTTCGAACCTTAACGCAAGAAAGCTAAAGATATAAATTATCTTGGGTATGGATAACCGAATTTCTAAAGATCTAAAGGCAAACCTCACATTTTTGGGGTGGAATTTTAAGGGTTTTTATGCTAGTCATACACATTCCTATCCATGAAACGCTATTAATACTCGGTTTTCGTCGGTATGTGTCATAAAAAATTTAAAATTTTGGTCAAAATTACCTTTTTATGTTATGTTTCGATATATTACCCATCATTTTAAGGAACAAGCAAATGATAATTTAACACGAGAAAGCTAAAGTATTAAACAATTTGGGTTACAGATAATGGGATACCCGAATTCCTATGGTATCAAAAGCTGAACCTCACATTTTTTGGGTGGGAATTTGAGGGGTTTTTGTGTAGTCATACACAATTCCTATCCATGGAGACGCTCTATTTATTAATACTGGTTTTCTTCGGTTTTTGTGTCATAAAAAATTTAAATTTTGGTTCATAAATTACCTTTTTATGTATGTTATCGATATATACCCATATTTTAAGTAACAAGCAAATGGCAAATAAAGGAATAGTTTCTAAGGCTTATTTCCCCCTACACTTAAGTTAAACATTGTCCTCAATGTTCTATAGAAGTACCCGTAAAAACGAATAAAGAGAAAAGAAAACAAGTAAAAAAAACTAGTACCCCCTGGTTTGCTCAATAATGGAGAAGAAACATGTGATAACTAGTTAAATCGTCCTCCAAGAATCGTCCAATGGAACTTCTTAAGAACTTCCAAGCTTCTTCTATCAAATATAACCTGTAATCAAAGACAAAGACAACTACACCAAGCATAAAATCAGCAGGATAGATATATGTACAATGAGAATTTAGGGGTTTGACTCTATGAAAGCAGTATAGATAGGATGAGAGTAATGATGTCGTCATAGGTTTATGCAGGTTTATATTAGAATTACAAATTTTAAATATTGCACATTCTATTTTTCAAAAATACTTGAAAATTTTTGAATCTTCACGTTGTTGGAGACGCGACGTTGTTGGGTTTTAATCCCAGCGCCGTCTCCAGGCACTATGAAGATTCCTTCTTCATTTTAATGAGAAATTTCCTGCACATAATTTTATAAGTTATTTCTGTAGAAAGCATTGCATAAAAACCTGGAATTAATCATTACAATCATATGAATCGAAACTGACGCGAATTAATCTAAACAATTTATTTTAATTATGTTTGAATTTGGTTCTTAAAAACTGGATATATTCCCCTACACTTATTTTATGCTAAATACCTTTGATTGCAAATAAGACAAAGTTGTAAACAAAACAAAGCATGATTACAAAGTGATTCAAACATAAAATAATAAACGAAAAGAATTAAAACACACGACACTCCTAATATACGAGAAAAATAAACATTAGGTTGCCTCCCAAGAATTGCTTTTCTTTATTTATGAGTCTTGTAGCTAGACTCGAAGTCATACGTCAAGTGTCATAGAAGTGGTCCAAGTTGATGATCTCCATTGGACTTCCTCTTTCGGAGAGCTTTCTAGTGGTGGGGATTGATTGTAGGGTTTTGGTGAATTCTTTTCCATCCGGATCAATTATCCTAATTTTGGCATGCCATGCCCCATTTCCATCTTTGGGTGGTTTGTCCCAATTGATCATATTCTCGTCTCGGATTCAAGTTTCACGATCCCACTGTTTCTCTTAAGTTGTATTGGCAAGGCCCTTCGAATTCTACCTTTCGCAGTATAAACATAAGGACGTCCCTTGAAGGGATTCATTTTCAGGTCTCTGCAATTTCCCATTCTTCGGGCAAATGACAATCTAAGAAGTCCTTCCTAGCATAATAAGGGTTTCGTGCCCCTATTCCATCTGAGCTAGGTCGTGGTTTGTACGATTCCCTTTTTCCACGCGCCTGATCAATAGGGTGCTCCTCTTGTACTACATCGACTCTTTTTACTTTGATTACATGACCATAGTGATCCATTCTCCTATCGCTATTTTGGATCCGTTTCCTAGAGTCTATTACTTATTGGCGGTTGCTGGATAATCCTCTTCCTACAATAAGGGGCCTCCCCCCATCATAACCCACATCCCACCCGTCCCATCCCCCCCAATACTTCAGGGTCTTTCTTCATATCGATTATGTAGACTAAGAAATCGTTTTAACAGTTTTTGTTTTTTTTCTGGGCGTACTTCTACGTCTTTAACAACCTCTAACGACCGGTAAGTATATGGTCGTATCCGTCAGCATCCGAAGTTAGGGGGCTCCAGTCTTTTTCCCATAGTCCGATATTAGCTTCTTACAGTAGGTATTGTGCGGACTTTGTTTACACATGATCTAAACCAGCTTAAGGTGTCGACAAGGCTTTTCGAAATCCCCTGATACTACAAGTAGAGTGACTAGCTTAGGGTCTTCCCATCTTTGCAGAAGAACTTCTCCTTGGACTGAATGTCGCGATCCGTTTTAGCTAGTTTCTAATCTCTCCACTTATTTATCTAATCATTGCACATCTATGATTAGAGACATGAGCTAGGACTTCAGAAAACAGGTACGTTAGAAGGACTTCAAGAACCGGTAGGTTAAGATGTAAATCCTGGAATTCATCTTCAAGAGTTGATTTGGGTTCTTCAGTTTGTTTAGTTCCAATCCCCATCCTGGTTTGCAGCAGACTTATCTGGGAATGGCTTGTCTCCTTGGAACATGTTTTAACAACATTTATTAAAGTGGAGGGGTGAGATGAGTATTAGGGGTCTTTAGTTGGGTAAGAACGAGCAGACAAAACTAAATTTGTGGTGTTAACGTTTAGTTTTGGGTTCTTAACCATGTCGCTAGGGAGTGCTCCTACCATTCAATTTGTGATGGCTTTCAACATTGTGTCGATTTTGTTGGTCATCTCGCTTTGTTGTCATTTGAAATTGGCTTCAAACTTGGACAATCTGGCGTCTTGAGATGCCATGAAGTTGGACACCAATACTTCTAGATTTGATTGGCTGTTAAAGTTTTAAGGATTGTTGTTGAAGGAACGGTTCAGGATCGAACCGTTGGTTGGAACCGGTTAGGTAGGTTTGAAAAGTTATTTTTGGAATTTTGAGGTTGTCTCCACCTAAGGTTTGAGTGAATTTTCCATGACTGATTGTAGGTGTCACCAAGATTGTTTTGCTCGGGTTTGAAAGTGTACCACTTACCTCCCGCTTCGTCGGTACGGGAGGATGCATATTCAACAAAGGCTTGTTTGGGATTTTCCATGCAGTACTGAGTGTCATGGGACTACTGCAGATCTCACATGAAGAAGTGATTTTATTCACTTGAGTAAAGCGTTAGACTTGATTCTCGAGCTCGATGAGGCGGCGGTCGGATGTACTTAGGATATCTTGAGGCAAAGATATTTCCTTGACCGCCTTAGCGAAATCCCTTGGGTCGTTCCAACTTTTGTAGTCATAGAGGGCGAGGTCCTCTAATAATGCCCAAGATTCTTTGGGGTTTCTCTCATGAAGATTGCCACCGGTCGATTGGTCAATGGTTCGTCTTGTAACGGGAGTGACATGGTTATAAAAGATTTAGACTTGGAGCCAAAGATCGATGCCATGATGAGGGACTTTTTGGAGTAAGTCCTTGAAACAAGTCCATGCTTCTAAGAGATATTCTCCTTGATGTTGTTGGAACATCAGGATGTCGTTGCGAAGTTTTGCAGTCCTTCCCGGTGGAAATAATTGAGCAAGGAAACGAGTAGTAAGATCCTCCCATGTGGTGATGGATCCTGCTGGAAGACGTTTAAGCTAGTTGCTAGCTTGATCGCAAATGGAAAATTGAAATAAATGCAGGCGCGTTCTTTCCCTGTTTTCACAGTTAAGGTCAAGTGAGTCCATAAGTTTTAAGAAATCCTTGAGGTGCTGGTTTAGATCCTCGGACCGAAGTTCGTGGAACGAGCATCCGTTTTGCACCAACCAGATGGTGTCGGATCAAAGAGGTACCACATTGTTCCCTACGGGGAGCTCAATGGTATTCCTGTATCCTTCGTGGCTAGGTTTGGAGTAATCTTCAAGAGTACGGATAGGATTCGCGTCTCCCATGGTGGTTGACGAGAATGGATTACAAAACAAATAACATAAAGAAAAGATAGACAACGAGAAAGCTAATGTACTAGAATGAAATCTCACTTGAAAGGAATCAAGCAAGTAGAACTAAGTTAAACAATGATAGAAACCTAACTATTACCCACCCAGCGATGCCAAAAACTTGATGTGGGTGTTGTTAAGACTTATACATGAAGTTTTACAACTCCCTAGGCAGTGTACCTAGTCGTTGTAGTGTAGTATATGCAAGACTCGGGGGTTGTTATCGTTTTCTAGGGGAATAGGTTGGGAAGGCTTGAACACGGTTTAACAGAATTCTATGGGGTTGAGAGAAGATTCTTTTTGTGTTTTTATATTTTATAAAAAGCAGGTAAATCAATGGTTTGAGAGGTTTGTTTGATTAACTAATAATTAAACTAAATATGATCTAAACTATTGGTGATAACTTTATGATAAAAAGATGTATTTACCTAATCATGCACTACTCCTCAGGTCGCTTCTCCTAGATCTGTTGCCTTGTCACACTTGTGATGATATGTGTAAGTATTTCCTAGGTCATGAACAAATTACACGAACCCGCTGTCTATTTAATATTCTGTTATGGCAACGCACAAGTAAGGTAGTATAAAGACTATTACAAGGCCCCTAAGAGTATATTAAATGCATGTAAAATAACTTAAGAGGGATCAACCATATTAGGGGTAAGGTAGTATTAAGACTGTTACCATTGGTATCCTTTTTACACTACTCGTGTTTCTCTAGACATCTATGCCAATTTAATATCTTATGGGTAGTTTTCTAGAGCCTAACACGCACATTCATTAACAAGAAGCAGCATCAAAAGGATCTACAACCTAAGTTTCATGCAATCATAAGTAAATACAAAGAAGGGTTTAGCCTACCATGTTAAAGATAAAGCAAGAATATAAATCAATCACACAATACATAGACATATTGAATGATTAATTATAAATAATCTTACTTGATTAAAACATGGATTAAAGGTAGTTACAATAGGGTTTTGAGGACCTAAAAATGTCCTTAAAAGCTGTTGAAACGACTAGGGTTCATCTCCCTAAAATTATATAAAGTTACACACTTAAAACCCTAATTACAGCTTAATATATATAGGAAAATCACTGCGACGGCGTCGTTTTGAAATCCTGACGTCGTCGCCACGTAGATGATTCTAGATCCTCTTTAAGTCGGCCACGTCCTGACACCGTCATGAGACTCCTGACGCCGTCACCATATAGATCACGACGGCGTCGCTTTATGCCTATGATGTCGTCTCTATGTACTGTATGCATAAATCTTTAAGAGATTTGGTGTAGGTCCGTAATCTTGCCCGTTTCTTCTCCAAATGAGCCAAAGTCACATGTATTTCCTCCAAATGCCATCTAAGTGCTAAAAGCCTAAAAACAAACGATTAAGCACATAATCTGGGCATATTTGCATGATTTAAGGGGTTAAATGACCCCGAAATAGTGTATAAAATGACACCTCATCAATTCCTCATGGAATGAGTAGTAGTGTGATGGCTAATGGTGTGATGGCTAATGGTGTTAGTGAGTCAATTCCTCAGGGAATGGGTAGTGGTGTGATGGCTAATGGTGTGATGGCTAATGGTGTTAGTGAGTTAATTCCTTAGGGAATGGGTAGTGGTGTGATGGATAATGGTGTTAGTGAGTCAGTTCCTCATGGTATGGTTAATGGTGTGATGGCTAATGGTGTTAGTGTGGTTGTTAGGGAGTCTGTTTTTGAAGTTGTGGTTGATGGTTCTAGTTTATCTTTGGGGCAAGTTGCTTCTGCATCTGTTGGTCAGCTTGATAAGGAGCATTTGTTGGCTTGGTTTAATTAGGAGGTTGTTGAAGATCTTGCTAGGTTAAGGGAGTATCAGGGTATAGCTCGTAGGTGGAGGGTTACTGTTCGAATGAGGCATGAGCGTATTCGTCGACTTGAGGCACTTAGGAATTGATAGGATGCTGCTGCTACTATCAGGTTTTGGGAACAAATGTAGCTTGAAGATGTAGAGAAGGATACCCGTTCACTTTTGATAAGAAGGAGACAGAGGCTAAAATAGGCAAGAAGGCTAGGTTTATCTTGAATATGAGGGGTGGTATAGTGGACTGAGGTTGTTTAGGGTTTGTGTCGTAGGTATTGTCTAGTATATTTTGGGGCCGTTTAGTGTTTCTGGTTGTATCTTTTGAGGTAGGATGTATGTTATCTGATAGTGGTGTTGCGTGATGTTAATGTTTATATGTTATGTTAGTAGCAGCATGTTATGTTAGCGTTTGTATGATGTATCTATAAGTCTGTATGATGTCTTTATGTTTATGAATCTGAATGCTAAAATCTGTATGGTGTCTTTATGTTTATGAATCTCAATGATGTGTTCATATGTTTGTTTTTTACTTGTTATTTCTGTTTTAGTATTTAGGCCTATCATTGGTTTCATAAGTGTTGTTAAGGAAATCTAATCCTAAGTTGAAAGTTGCCTGCATTTGTTGCGATAATTATGGAATGTTGTTTGTCGGTATCTTTTATTCAGTTTTGATTGATTCATTGTGGTTATGGTTACATCAGAGTCTAAATGTTGTGAGTGTTTGAATTGTTTGGTAATTGTGATAAGTTTTTTTCTTTCTTTTTGTCATGAAACATAATGTGGTTTGATTATTATATATTAAGAGGTTGCGGCTGTAGCTTGAGTTAACAGTTTTGGTGAGGTTGATTGGTTAGGCTAGATGAGCATGTGTGGGCTTTTCTTCCTTCTTATATTTTGAGCAACTTTATGTTTGAGATGCTATATTGGTTAGAATTTCTTGTGATTGCATAGTGAAAAGGTTAGGTTAGGTCTGACATTAACTATTTTAGATAAAAAGTAGGGTTGTGTTATAGTGAAAGCAGATATCTTGTCGTGTATTATGAGGAGATGGTGGGACTGAGTAAGGTTATTTTTATCTATTTAAAGGGTGTTAGGATATGTGTTTTATAGTCACAACGAATATAGCATATTCAATGGCAGAATTACCAAGATGTGATAAGCTACATCATTTATCTTGTTCAGTGGAGTGGGAGGATATGTGTATCCTTTACTGTCGCAGAGCCCCTCTCGAGGATTCAAATTTAGAGAGGGAGATTAGTAGGCTATGTGTTTGACTGACTGCTCGTATTGAAGAAAGGGAGTATTTTATTAATGAGCTAGAGGTTTTGGTGGACAGGTTTGTGCCAGAAAAGATATCCGAATTTATGAAAGAGACTCAAGAAAAAGATAGGGATAGGTTGATAAGGTTGCAGGTTTTAGGAAGAGAGTTTGAGTTGAGGGCTGGTGAGAAGAATCATTTTATCGAGAAGTTGAAGGGGAACGTGGATTTTTGAAGTTGTTGGTTAGTTGTTGTGGTTGTAGTTTCTTTAGGGTTGCTGAAATAAACTGGGTGTGTTGTATGTTGTTCGTATGTTGTCATGTTTGTAGTTTGTTTTTTTGTGTGTTATTGTTGAACTAATTTGTTTGTCTGTGTTGGTGGATTTGTTTGTAAGATGGTTTGTTTAGTGGATATTTTTTGTATGTATATTTTTTTATTGTTAATTGTTGCTTGATTATTGAGCATGTATAAAGAGGCATTTTCCTACCTTTGTTTTTAGTTGTATATGGTAGATGTTGTGGTTTTGAATATGAATAGAGAGTTTTGTATCGGCTAGTTTAAATCTGAGTCTCTTATTTTTGTTTTAATCTTTAGATTGATAGTTAGTTTCATATTTGCAGAGAATTTTAAGGGTTAGCATAACGAAGAATAATGTCTGCATATTCGTTTCTTGTTATACTACTTTATGGGGTTCTAGGATTTGTTCATAACAATGTTGAGTTTGTCGTGCAAAATTTATACAGTTGTTAAAGATATGAGGTAGTTGTAGTAAATTTTTAGAAATTTTTAGCATTTGTATTTGCACACTTCAGCCTATATCAGTAGTGAGGTGATGTTACTTTTTTATGCGGTAAGAGGGTGTTTGTATTAGTTTGTTTGACGATTGTATGGCTGATATTTAGAAAAGCACATAGGATATATTCTTAGCTCTACGATGTACAAAACCTATCAGATTTTTTTAATGCTAAGATGTGTGTGTCTGTGTGCGTCATGTATTTGTTTGCTAAAGCGGTATTGAAGATGGTGTATTTAGTTAGTGAAACGGAGATAGATTAGGTAAGCTTACGTGTTTCAGATGCTGATATGGGTGCTTTAGTTGATGGGTTTAGTACATTAGATGGAAGTTTTGTCATTGCTGAGATAGGAATTGAATCGATACGCCGCGTGGCTAAAATTGTTGTGTGTGAATGCTGGAGCAGGGTTGATATTGACGTGTTTGTGATGCTGTTTTGGATTTGCTAATGCTTCGACTTATGTGGCAGATTATTATGGTTTATGTTCTTCAAGATTAAGGTACAATATTATTTTCTTTGTTCTTGTGTTAAAATTATGCATTAGTTGGTAAGTGCGGTTCATTGTGTCAATATAAATGGTTCATGAATGTTGTGTTGTGTTTGGTAGCATCACATGTGAATTTTTTTTTGTTGTTTATGATTGTCTTTGTATATGTTACATAAACTGATTGGTGGTGTGATGTGAGTTAGTGACACTGATTGCACAATGGTATGATGGGTAAAGTAACAAAAGTGATTAAGTGTGTATAGCTACTTTATTTACATTTGGTATGAATAATTTTATATGATTTGTTATCTACATAAATCTGTCACTATTAGGAAGGTAATGTAATGTAATGTAAGGTTTTATAGTAATATTGTTTCATTAATGTTTTCTTTAATTGTGATACTACTTCGTACCTTTAAATCAAAGTTCATGCGCTATAAAAGATCATTCATATACCTTTAGTTTATGATTATGCATTTTTCTGCTCATGTTGAAACCTTGCTTTTGCATTTTAGTTCTACGACAATAACAGTTAGTATAAACATTTTTACAGTTAGTTTTTGTTCTCATTTAGTTTTAGTTTTGTAGTGTCTCTATTTAGATGAATGGTTGAGCGAGGCGTTTACTTATAATTTTTTTTGTTTCTATATTCGTAACGATTATCCTTGAGTTAAGAATGTGGATGATATTGGCACACATTTTCATGCCAATTGTATCAGGTAAAAGTGAATGAATTATGCTGCTAATTTATAGAAATAGTGTAGAGGAACATGTAGCCAAAATAGGAATAGTATGCTGATAAATGTTGCTGCTATCTTTGTGTCATCCATTATGGGTTTGCATGTGATTTGTTTGGACTATGCTTTTGCTATTTGTGGTTTGTATTATGTTTCTATTTTGTCATTCTATAGGAATAGTGTAGCGGAATATGCAGCCAAAATAAGAATAGTATGGAGATAAATGTTGCAGCTATCTTTGTGTCATCCATTGTGGGTTTGCATGTGAGGTTTTTTTGGACCATGTTTTTGATGATTGTGGTATGTATTATCTTTCTGTTTTGGTGAATACTATTGTTACTGAATTCTCTTTTTTTGTGATTGTGGTTGGTAGTTACTGTATGATTGTTTTGTCAAAGATTTAGGTAAATCTATGTGGTTTAAAAACATTTGGACTTTTGTCACCTAGTTATTTGACTTTGTACATCTATTTAAAGTGTGTCTTGTTTCTTTATTTTTTGCATTGTTGGTTTTTGAGTCATTCTGCTAATAGTCTGAATAATAGCCTGGTTACTGATATGTGGTGAGTTACGGTCTACTTCTAATTCTGTCCATTGGGAGCCTATGTTTATTCTTTACTGTCGTAGCCCTATGGGTGAAGATTATAGGCTTGCTAGTGAGATAAATAGGGTGGCTGCAGAAGTTAATAATGTGATCATATAGAGGGATCATTTTCTGGAAGAGCTTGATAGTCTCGGTGTACGGCCTGTGCCTGCAAAAATGGCAGAGTTTCTAAGGGAGATACAGATGAAGGATAAGGAAACAATTGCAAAGTTGTAGATTTTAGAGACGAAGATGGAATTGAATGCTCGAATGAAGAATTTTTTCATTGAGAAGCTTCAGGGTATTGTCCCGTATTAAGGATATTGGTGTAATGGTCTGGATGTTCTGGATTCAGTCTGCGTCGAATTATTGTGTGTTTGGGTGTACGTTTGTAGTTTCATTTTATGAGTGGTTATGCTGTTATGTATTGATGTTTAAATATTGTATGGTTAATTGTTTAATGTATGTTGTAATATTACCGGTATGTTGTATGATATTGACCCGAATAAATTTGGGTGTTTGTTTTATGTTTGTTAGTCCACTTTCTTTTTGTAGTTTGTTATCTTATTTAGTGATTCTGTAGGTAGCAGTTATTTTTTATAATAATGGCTTTTAAAATGGTATATTGAGATATGAGAATACATAATGGGGTATATGTGTAGTATATGTAAGTGGTTCTATGTAGGTATGTGGAAGTGTTTGTGTTCGACAGTTTTCTGTGTGATGCCGTCAAGAATCACGTATTATTAGTTTGTTTTAACGGTTTTTACGTATGTATTTTTTATGATGTATAACTAAGGATGCGATTTACACTTTGTATTAGAGCAGGCAGAGTAAACAATACAAAGTAGTTTCGTTATATAGATATATGGGTTAACATGTAACCTAAGTTGGTGTTGCATGACGACTGTCATGTTTTTACAAAATTTCCTTCTTGTGTTCAGGCAACCTGTAACATTTTGTATTTTCAGGTCATTTTATGACGTCATTAATTTCGTTCTTATTTCACTATTTATTTTTTTAATCTCGTGCGCGTTTACTTTTAATTCTTATTTCATAGTTAAATCGCGTAAACTAAAAATTATCAAAAATCAACAATCAACGTAAACGGTCACCAAACAAATTAAAGTTTACGTCAAACAAGTATTAGATAATTATTTGAAGGATAATTATTATCTTTGCACATTTATTTTTATTGGTTACGTAAAGTATTTACGTTTCACGATAAAATACGTTTAGGCATACCCGAAACCAAAAAAAAAACTTATCTACACTTTAACAAATACCCACCATAATATCCAATACCCAAAATTTTGATAAAACTTACCCAAAATCATCACTCTCGCCATCCCATTTCAAAATAAACACACAAATTCTCCACTAAACTTACTTTTATTTATTAAACAATAAGTCATAAATGTATCATACATAAACTATTCAAGTCACCAAAAGTCATTTTTTTCTCCTTTTTGGTTACTTAAACACGACACAAACACACCTTGGCATGTCAAACTTCAATTACACTTTAGTTGGTACCCTACTCATTTGTTTAATATTTAAAACCATGCCAACTTGTCCTACTTTGAACTCATGAATCAAATCTCAAAATGAAGTCTTCCATTTTTAGTTCAAGTATTATTATTTGGCAATAAAATACATTTTTACATCATACCTAAATTAAATCTATATATATAATAGATAGGAACCTAACTCTTCATAATGAAAAAGAACACAAAAACATATCTAGCTTATTTTCTCTCCTTGTGTGCGGCAGTAAGGCAAGAAAATGTTCAAGAGTATAATTCAAGCTTTGGGTTAAACATTACAAGTATAACTAAAGGTTATAAGTAAAGGTTTCTTGGTTGAGTACTAATTAAACGTCTTTGCGAAAATTCATCATTCAACTCGCTAAGGTTTACATCTTTTCTTACACTTTCATTTTATATACTTGTCTTGTTATGTACATTTTTGTTTAAACAGTTATATCATCACTTAGCTTATATTTTATCAAAGTTTACAAGAAAATCAATACTTATACATAAACAAGTAAATACATACACATGGTGAAAATGAGTTACAAATATGTTAGAATGTGAAGAAATATTTATTTTGACATGTTACATAAACTAGACAATTTATTTAACAAGATGTTGAATTATTTGTTTATAAATTAGTTTATATAAGTTTTATAACATATTTGATTTTCTTGACATTTTTATCTACATAATGGAAGTGAAATAGATGGATCTAAATTATTGGACAAGTATACTATTTTACAAATACAAACACGTAGACATTTAATTTTCAAGATACAAATTTATATTGTTTAATTTTATAAATTAAACAAAGAGTTTAGGTGGTGATGAAACGCTATAACTTATGATGCCGCATTATATTAAATGCATTATACTCATACGACCTATATTTAATTAGGTTGCATTCGGTCTACGTGACGTGTTTACTTATTTGATATTCTCTATCCGTTCATTCACTCAAGGTGAGTTCATAGTCTCGCATTTCAATCTTTTCAATGTTTTATAAACCCGCGAGGGGAATACATGCTCGTTTACAAACTTGTATATTTTACTACAGTACAATTACCTTTCAATACTTTGTGAGTTCATAGCCCCACCTTTTCTCTTTTAATGGTTTTCTTAAACTGTTTTCGGGGTGAGAATACGTGCTCGTTTTACTACATAAACTTATTGATTTCTATACGTAAGCGTTACATGATTATTTTTACTAAGTTTGATTTGTTTACTACATGATTTGAGATCGTGAATACCTATATTTGAAACCGTGAATTTTAGACATGATTGTTTTACTACGGACACAAGTGTTTACAAAGTGTATGCTATCCAGATTTCTGCCTGAATATTATTGCTAAGTTACCTTATTGCCGTGAAGTCCCTACTTATCATGAACCGTTAATTGCTATTGTAGTAAGCGCGAGTGTTGTGGATAGATCTATCGGGAACATTTGTGTTTGCCCTTACAATGTTTAATTCAGGTCCTAAGGTATAACTGGATAGGAGCCCGTGGCGGAAATCAGATGAAGATGGAATAATGTGTTTTATTTAAGTTCGATGCAGACTTTTATCTTAATAAAAACGTTAATGTCCATCTTGTTTGGTATTACGAAGCTTTTGTTTAATTAAGAACGTATGTGGAAATGTTTACGACTTTTAAAACATATGGGACCTAATGTATGAACTCTGATATTTTGCTATGGCATCGAATGAAATCTTATCTTAAAACGTCCATTTAAGGTCGTTTCCTATATCTTGATTGTTGTACTTTGACGTAGCACCCCATTGTTACCATTCCGCTGCATACCAAAATTTGGGGGTGTTACACAACCATAGTTATTTTTTACAAAATTTGCTTCTTGTATTCAAGTAAGCATAAAACTTTCCCTATGCGTGTGCAAAAGGGTGTGCCTTTTGGTGATTTCCGAGATTGCGTCTAGAGAGGTATCTACTTTTATCCCTAGCTACTTAAGTTATTATTTAAGGTTTACAAAAAGCTGGTGCCAACTAGCTTATCCAAAACTTTTATAATACTTAAGTTATTATTTAAGGTTTACAAAAAGTTATTATTCATCTAGGCTGTTCTTTTTTTCCCTACTAACACTTGGTAATTGAGGTCCTAATGTGGCTTCCATCTTTTTGGCTAGTCTGTTTTTTTTCTTCTTCTCTTCATCAAGGTCACCTTGGAAAAGCGGACGCTTTGATGTTTTCTTGGATGGGATCCCTTCTGATGCTGGTTCATCACCTGTCTTGTTGTCGGTGGATTCTGAACCTGCAAAATTTGGTATATATGTGTGTTGTAAATAGTTATTCAACGAATCTGATGTACACCCACCCACACACACACACACACACACACACACATACACACACACACACACACATATATATATATATATATATATATATAGGATTCAAAAAGCAAAATTGAAGTTCTAGTTTGCTACCTGTTTCTTTTAAGATGGAATCTTTTTTTCCCTTTAGCGAAAGATCTGTATCAGTTATTGCTAGTGTTGTCATAGTCACGTCACCTGTAGCGGACGCAGGGGTTAGATAGTATGTCGTGCTTATCGGGTGTATCAAATATTAGTAGAGGAAGAAAACATAGAATGTTTCTTTCCTTTGTTGTACCTGATGCAATAAGCTTACTTCCTCCTGTTTCCAAGTAGAGTGAATACATTAATTTTTATTTCGTATGTTTCAGATGTTGTATGTGAAAAAATATTTGATTAGTGTGGTGTTTACCTGGTACTTCTCTTTCTGGTTTGGACCCGCTTGTGATTTGCAGAGGCTTGTCAAGTATGTCATTAAAATAGAAGTCAACATTTCCTTTTTCGCATGATGGACTGTAGTGAAATTGGGATATGTGCTTTCGGCCTTTAAGATTGAGTATTTCTGGTGGAAATTCACGTGGGGATGGAGTATCGTACTGCTTTACTAATTCAGTGCAATCGGCATTTGTTAGAACGTCGGCATTTAGAGTGAAGAAGGTGAACTGAGCTGTAGCTGTCTTGTCAGATATGGCCGCTTTGAAGATGTACATGTATATTTTATTTTTGTTTATAAGGACAACATCTGGGTGTTTGATGTGTGTTTTCCAAGCTTTAAATTTATAATACTAGAAATACCAATTTTTACTAAAAACACAACACTCGAGAAGTATACCCGTTC
>BQNB010058542.1:0-35993 GCA_026074375.1 Tanacetum coccineum | reverse complement strand
CCCATGAACAGCTACATGGCATCTTATAGATAATGAAGCACCTGGCTTATTCAGCAGCCAACTTCGCTTTCAACTTTTTTCTATTCACCTGAATTTACACATAAATTTAAATACTTTAAAGGTAAGTGGTGAATGGCGTGCACGGAATCAGATAAAACGCACAAATAACTCATATAAGGATAGGCTAAACATAAAATTAGAGCTTACGTGATGAAGAAATGCGCCAATGTAGTCGAAACCAAAAAAATATGTTGGACCTCTCTAATCAAAGTGTCTTCGGGCAGTTGTTATAGTCACTGGCGTCCATGAGATCTGTGCTACCTTGGTTCTTGGGTGCCCACCATACATGTGAACTCCAACGAAGGGACTAACCTACGTCTATATGATGTCGCCCTGCACGAAAACGATATTGCGTTATTAATTCCGAAACTTTCTTGCAATGATGAAGACAACGATGCATTTAAACCAACAAATGATAGGTTAACATTGATAATTCATTAGAGGTGGGAAATGAGCAGCGGGTTGGATAACAGATCAATATGGAGCCGGTTTAAGAATACATACCTATCACTATTGTCAGTAAATGTATATCAGCTAAATTTTTTCTCAAGTAACAATATCCGCAACCTTAGAAATCAGACGTAAACATGGGGGATTAATTGATTGTTGGATAGATATCAGGTGTAAACATTAGCCACGGACATCATGAACAGATTCTAAAAATGATATTCGAATTATAGCCTTTTAGCAAAATATTCTGTATTAATTATATGTTTTCTTGTTCTAGGACCAGATAAGCGACTAAAATGTGCATCTACGTTTTTCCCTAACGAAAAAAAATTATTTTAAAATAATAATAATAATCTTGATCATACCTCCAATAGTGTTTGGATGTGCTTAATCTTTAACGACACGCTCCCTCCATCTCTTCATAGTCCACACTATTAAAAAACAATTCAAAACGAACCTGCATAAAACGAACTTACTTTGTTTTATTTAAGTAGTTTTAATAACTACTTTAAATGTCTATAGATTTTGAAATATTTTTATGTTATTTTATTTTTAAGTTAAATTGGAAAACACGGCATGACAGTATGCCCAAAAAGTAATGAAGCATTTTAGTAACCGCACTTTTCCTAATGCAGTGCGTGTATAGACTCTCTTCCATTGTACTCCTTGCTGCAAACGGGGTAATTACACACATCAAGAGTTGGTTCTCTACGTTGAGTCGACTCAAAAAAGTAGGTAGTCTTAAGTAAAAAAAAGCGGTCTCCTTTGGATTTTACAACAATAGCAAAGCAAGTTCTTGCAAGGTAATACTGAAATCAGTCTTAAGGGGTGTTTGGATATGCACTTAAATGCAGCTACTTTTATCATATCTGACCCATTTATTTATAAAAGTTCATTTTTTTTAACAAAAAATGTTTTGGAACCCCGTACAAAAAACAAATTATCCCGACAATTATCCAAACCACTCATTATGCAATTTCTTAAATACCAGCAAAAAGTATAATCAGATAAGTGCGAACCATTTACCTTTTTAGTATCAGCTCTTTCACCATAGAGAGTAGAATCACTGCTCGCCATCCTCGAGGATTTTTAGGTGCAAACTGAAAATTCAACCATAAAAATTATAAATGATCAAGTAAAAGATTCAATAACGACTCCAACAAAACAAACTTTATTCGGGAAAGCAATCATAAATACACACAATGTGACGCTTATCATCAAGATCGAACTTTTTGTTTTGCTGAAAAGTTGAATATATGTATTTTGTTTCACTTGTCTACAAAGACTCGTGTACTTCTTAAATAGCGGAAAAATTATCTCCTACAACACTTTGCGTCAATAACCTGGCAAGAGAATGCGATCGTAAGACTGCATTTTATATGGAAGCACATGTAAATGGTCAAGCCATTATAAAAAGAACATTCATAGAAGCTGTTTGTTAAGCTCAGAAGGTTTTAGACTTCTACCTTTATGCTTTTCAGAAGCCCCAAGCTATAACTCTAGTATCTATTTTCCATTCTATAATGAGAAGTGCCATCGCTAAATCCTATCTTTGTACGTACATGAAAGCGCACGCATCACAACTGTTGAAAAATGATGACACATTGAGCGTAATTTATTTGGCAGCCAAAAAAGATTGCAAGCTTATAAGCCATAAATTCAAAACATAGTCATTGCCTAAGCTAAACTGAAAACCTAGTCATTCACCACTACCCTCAGTATGTTGTTTAGGGGGTGTTTGTTTGGACCTATATAACCGGCCTGTGGCTTTGGGATTATGATTCATAAGCTCACTTTTTTGTGGCTTATTTTGAAACTTTTCGGCTAGTATAAGTTTATTATATCATAATGAACTTATATAAGCTGAAAAGTTCTGAAATAAGCCAAAAAAAGTGAGCATATTAAACATAAGCCCAAAACCAAATAAGCCATAAGCTGGCTATATAAAGGTCTGAAATAAGCCATAAAAAGTATAGAATACTTTGACCCGAATCCTCCTTTTAAAATCCATATACATAATCTCTGAACAAAAAAAACAAAAAAAGAGTAATTCTTATATACCTAATTATACGCATCATATCTCATCTTCATCTTCATCTCCATCCCCTAAAACTCGAAAACAACAAAATAAAACCAACTTTAATACTTATCATCAATTTAGATATGATTATTTAAAGCAAAGGAGCCTATAGGAAAATTGATTACAGATCCTTAACCTCCTCAGGATAATGAAGGACTTTTATTGCTCCTCACCAATCGCCTAAAAGCTTAGATTTATTGATTCACTGGATTTGAGAGAGATGTGGGAGGCGATGGATTTGAGAGAACTGTGTGTTTAGATTTGTTTGGAGAGAGAGAGAATGAGGGAGATGAATGAATGGAAGATGATGTGGTGGTGTGAGAAAGGGGAGAGGGACACGTATGTGATATGTGTCACAAAACAATAATAAGGGAAATTAAAAAAAAGTGTAAACGGATCGTGGGTATTAACCCGGATACAACCCAAAGAAAAACGAATCCGGTGAAATTAAATGCATTTAAAGGGCCTCGGGATGACAATCTTGTGGTTTAAATATATAGTATAATTACTAAATCAACACCTAACCATTCTTACGGCTTTTGTCCGTTCGAATAATCAAAACATTAATCTAAATAATTTTTGCAAACTATTTATCATTAGTCACTTTTATTAAATTCCATACTTAATTCACTATTTACCAACAACTTAACAAGCATATAAAGAAAAATACTCACTGAGCATATTAATCAACAAAGCAATAAAAGACATAATAAACTAAATTATGCTATACTAATTAATATTAAAAAGAGAAGAGATTTAGAACCCGAATATCAAAACCGAAACTATAATAACCACCCGATCTAATAATCTACCCAAATATTTAAGTTTAGGAGTTTAGAGCTTTTAAACTTGAGATATTGAGTTAGCTTATTAGACCCTTAAGCTCCACGCCAAAGAGTTGAATCGACAATAAGCCACAAGAGTTAAACAAATAATAATAAAACATAATACTAGCTATTGTCCTAATATTTCATTTGCAAAATTTCCCTAACAGAAGGACGAGCAACATGGGCCAAAGTGGGCTTATGACTTAGCAAATGCGCTAAACTAATTTTTTGTCTACTGATTGAAATTAGCGAGCAAATTACATAAACAGATGAGAACTGTGTTTTGGTGCTCTAGTCGAACTAGAGTGTATGGTAATGTGGGTCACTTATGGTTTACAAAACGTGTTTAGTTTGTTATCTTGTAATCTGTGCAGCTTCTTTCTAAGTTTTTAAAAAATAGATCTGTTGTGTGTAGATAGGATAAAAAAACATAATCGTGCGAAAATTTAATAGAGCAACACGATGGCTACTCCAATTACCTCTTATAATAAACTCAACACTTAAACACTTAACTAAATGAACATATAGAAGCTCATTATAATACAATAAAAGCTTAGACAAAAAGAGTTTTATCAAATGCAAAGTAGCAAAAAAAAAAACTTGAATACAAATAGTTAAAGGAACTAAAAAGAGATAAAGAAACATAGGACATTTTACATCTATTTTAATAAGGAAAAATATCCTCTCAAATGAACCTGAGGAGGTAATGATCTGCTTTATCTTATTGATACATTTGATTATTTTAATAAATTATAATCAGATAAAGCAGAGACATTCCCTCTCGATGTTGAAACTGAGAGGATCCTTATCCTTTTTAATATACATACCACAGAGGGAACATTATTTCCTTGCTATTACCCCGACTTTCATTGGTCATGAATAATAGGCGCGCGGCAAGTTTAGGAAAAAATTATCTAGGTTTACTATCTCCAAGCGAACCGAGAATGACATAAAAGCGTTAGTGCAAAAGTAGATTGGCTTAAAAGAAATATGGTCCTTTGTATATAACCTGTATAAATAAAAAAAAGGAAACATAGTATGCTTTTATATGCTCTTTCACGTCATGAAAGATACAAAAAAAAATGGCTGAAACAATTTAACAACAATAAAAATTTCTCACTATCCGTAACATGATATCATAATGTGGATTACTTTACGAAAAGTGTTTATTTTTGTTCGAGTGTTTGCCACTTTTTTTCTTCATACAGTAATGAAATGATATTATAATAATCACTTTATTATATTGTTCATTAAAAAACGCTTTTGGCTAGAAGTTATAGACATCTCCACGTATGCGTTAATAAACAAAACCCTTACATGTGTAAGTAACTTTTAAAAACGAAGAACTTTCTTACAATCTTCATAGGGCTGTTCGTCCAGAACAGCCATCAACAGCGACCATAGTACTTACAATGCTAACCAAGGGTATAATAACAATCATCCAAAAACGTGTCACTTGCACTTTAAAAACAAAAAATCATCACATAAAAACAAAATGTGATGTGTTTCTATTTAAATCGAAAACGCGCCACTTTCATTTACAAACCGCAAATCTTCACATAAAAACAGAAATGAATGCCGTTTTCTATATAAATAAAATCGAAAACCCGTGACACTTTCAATTAACAAACACTGGCGAAATCTACTACAAAAAAAACCGAATACAATGTCTCGATAGGCGCTTAATATTCAATCTGCGAATCAAAAAACCAGCACCACTTGACACTTATCGAAAAGCAGCAGCGGCGCGCGCGTGGCTCTACATCAAACACAAAATGTGAAGCATCTATCGCATTAGATAGTCTCAGCGGAAAAACTCGCCATACCCTTCATTTGAACAAACGCCGAACTCCTTCCACAAAAAAGAACAAACAATGCGTACGATGTGGCTTACATATCTTTTAAAATCGACAAACGCGTTCACATTCTTACTCAATTACAAAAACCACCAAATTTTCACAAAACAACATAACGAAAACATCGTGACGCGTCTTTTATTTCAATCTACACCAACAGGACTTCATCAGATGACCCGTGAGGCCCGCTGTTGAATCGGGCAGCCGAGGTCTTCACTAAAAAAGAAACGAACTACGCGATTCTAAAGAGTAGGCGAAGAGTCAAGAGCGCGGTTTCATAAGATGAATGGTGGATCGACTGCGCATTTTTAAGGGGGAAGCATGCGGTCTGTCAAGAGGACATCTGGGTTGAAGTCGACAAAAAAGTGAACAGGTTTTCTAAAGAACACAAACAGAGAGATGAAAATCGACAATGAATTAGTACTTTTTTTTACTAAAGAAAACGACATATTAAATTAAAATTAACAAGATGATAAGAGGGCTGCAGATATGGAAAGAGAAAAAAGAAAAACAATTAAAAAGGCGATGTATGATCTAATTCTTTTAGCGAGCGGAAATGTGCACAAAGTTCGAGAGGTTATTTTGACAATAACTTTTACAAACCGTTTCCGTTTTCCATATATTTGCGTTTGATAAGAGTAGAGTCTGTTCATTCTATAGCGCGGTAAAATTATTCTTTAAAGAATATCCATCATAGCCCTCAGACGGACCATGTCTATTCTTTCTATTCTGAAGACGCGATTGCTTATGATCTATCCACACGAATAAATATAACATCCTACTATTCGCGTATCCGTTAACTCCACACAAATCCTACCATAAATAATGTCATAATTGAACAGGTTTTAAGTGGCGCGATAATATAAAGCACAGAGATATACACAAGAGAGCAATAAAAACTTATAAATACAATCGACTATTAAGTGTAGTGTAGGAGAGATCGGGAGGACTAAATAGGACAAAGATCCTCTCATTTCTATTGACATGGGGACGATTTGCGACTACACAACCATTTTTAATGCCTTTCATCATACCTACTAAATCTTGCATTCTAGGGGTTGAAATGTGTGCATCACCAGGTGTACTTTAGTGTGAATGAACAAAAAAAAAATAGAGTACATTTAAAGCTATGGGTTATGTTATCATTTATTAGTACAACACAGTTTTTTTTAGATGCCATTTTAATGTTTTGATAGTTTAATACTTTGACTTGTTAAATTTTTTTAATTTTGTTTTTCGAATTTTCCGTTTCCTAGTAATTATAACAAAAACAAAATATTTTACAAAAAAATCAAAAACGTTAAGAGGTATTGGCCAACATTTTTAAGAGTGGGATTAATAAACCACTCTCATAAAGAAGCATATTCACAATACTCCTATGCACAAATAAACTTAATTTTTAACTGCATATAGCAGCGAATTTTTTTGAAGTTTATCTGTTTACACTATAACATGCACCGCAACACACATCAAAAAATCAACACACTACACTAATCTCAAATGTTATATATTAATAAAAATATCACTTTACTCAAACTACAAACTAAATACATAGGCAGACACAGTACAAATAAAACTACTCGATGCATCGTTTTTTACTTAGCAAATTCAACGTTGGACAAGACTAACGCGAAGAATGCATCAATAAAAGCAAATATAAATTGCATTCATCCAAATCGATGCATCTCAAATACGTGATTAAGTCATTAAAAGATTTGCTCACCAATATTCCATTACAACCAGATAATAAAAAGACAACTGTAATAACATATATTGAAATCACGTTTTTCAGGCTAAATGTCCATAAGTCATTAATACGACGAATAGCTGTTCGACAAAATAAAATAAGTGAATATGAACTGCGAATTTTTCGGAACATCTACACTCGAAGATTTAATAAAATTAGACGGATCATATAAATAACATGGTTATTTTTAAAAAGGTGTAGAACCGTAGAGAGGGGGGGGGGGGAATACGATTTTCTTGACTTCTTCGAAGTTTATAAAACTTCAAGCCTCGAAAGAGCTTAGTGATGTACTAATCTACTTTGTAATGAGAACAATAAGTAGATAGAGAGAAGAAGATAGAAGAAGAGAAACCACGATATATATTGGTTCGGGAAGGAGGGTTTACTCCTTCCGTACGTCCAGTTGCGAATCCACGACACCGATATTATTCCTAGTATAATCCTTATGGTGGACTACAAACCATATTACAATTTAACTCCACCGACTTTCAACAAAGCTCGGTGCTCACACAGAAGAGTTACTACCTACGGTATTCCGCCGTTAGAATCCATCCTTAAGATCCCGTGAGTCAACTTAACCTATGAACTCTAAAAGCCTTCCCCTTGAAAGCTTATCAAACCGCAACTAGATCTCCAATGATCTAGGCTTGATCCCACAGATACAAGACTTCTCTTACAACTCGATTGGATAAAAGATAGATTTATGAACCAAGTCCTAGCCTAACCTAGAGACTCGATTCTAAAGAAATGGTATGAGAAAGAAGACCCTCGACAAAACACACAAGTATGGATTAGGTAATTGTGTGGCTTTCTTACGGAGATGTGTTTACTTTAATGGATGATATAAGAGAAGATTAAGAACACAAATGTGTTAGACTTAGAGGATTAAAGAAGAGAAAAAAGAGGAAAGAATATTTGCAAGAGGTGAGGAATACAAAGGCAAAGAAGGGTATTTATAGGCCAAAACCCCAAAAGTGGGTAAATGCAATTCGCATGTGGCGCGTTGGCCGTGAGTCAACGTGCCAGAAACCCGAACCTATTTTTTTGAGTTTTTGGCTTTTTAACTACCCGATCTTGTTAAACCCCAGCTGTACTTTACGCTATGACCTTTCAATCATTCTTACACTCAAGGTCAACCAACTCAAATAGCCATTTGATAAAAGCGTTTGTGAAGTATTAAAAGCATTTTGCTTATCCAGTAAAGTAAAGAGAGAAAAGAATTATTAGAAACGGATAGTTTGAGTATTCCTCAAAGTCTAACTAGCTTAGTTGGGATCCAACTAAAGATTTAAAATAGTGATGACATCAAATAACGTCTATTTTATAGCATCATTTATCCCATGTCATTAACCTATTTTGTATAATTATTGCAAAGAATTGTTACTTAATCGTTTGTATTTGAGAATTGCAGTAATTATGAAGTACTTGGTGAAGCTATAATAAAAGGCACGCATTTTGGAGCATAAACGAAGAGTTCGAGAAAGTCTACTGATCTGACAGAAAATACGCCGTATTATTTTAGACCTATACGACGTACCTAAGACTTTGACAAATCAAAAGACCATTGCCTGACTTTGAAGAATACACCGTATCCACATCAATGATACGTCGTATATAATACTTTGGTCAACGAAGAAGAATCAACTGGTTTTACCTCAATACGCCGTATCCATCAAGAAGATACGGCGTATCCGTGCCTACACTTCACAAGAAACCACGAAGACATAAAGACCAATACGCTGTATCCATGAGACCCCTATACGTCGTATTCACAATATAGTAATAAAATATTTTGGAAGATATCAAATGTGGTCCTTACTACAAGAAATCCCTAATACGCCGTATCCCACATTGCTCGATACGGCGTATCGACGAGTTTTCAGACTCTATAAATAGACGATCCTAAACTCAGTTTTAGGTATGCAAGTGAATCCCTAAACCACCAAGTCGACCAAGAGACGAATAAAGGAGCGAGCCTGACAGGTCAGAAAGAGAGCCCTCACGATATCGGAATAAACTCTTGATCTTCTGCCGCAACCGATACGCGTACGATTAAGGTTCTTTATTTTATATCGTTTCATATATTAAAGTGTGGATTTTTACAATGACTATCGGCCTAACTACCTTTGGTATCAGCCCAGTTTTATGAAGATCTAATGTTTGGTTTTGTTTATCTTGATATTCTAACATATGCATTGATTGTTGTTTATGTTTTATTAAGTTTTAAATTTGTTTATGTGCTTAGTATTATGCGACCTATCATTCAATGGGTTGTCTACAAATTTAGCTGCGGTACAACTATTCGGAGTTGTTTGACGTAGGCTACGAGTGTCGGGATAAGCTCTCCCAATTGTAATGTTTGGACTTATATCTTAGGAGCTCCTCGGCTATACAATATATGACCTATTCCTAGCCTTTAGGTTTCGTACAATTCTTAGTTGGAGCCATAAGGTGCCCTTGTATCAACGGAGTACGTCTATAACCATTGGTAGGACTTCTGGTGACAGTAAACTACTCGTTATCATATGAATAGCGTTTAAGCATGTAATAGTGGGTAAGTACTCCATGAGCTAGGGTTTTATGTATGGAGCACCAATTATAATCTCGTTAAGATAGATTATAAGTAAATGATGCTTCTTTATGTGTGAAGATCTAATTGTGACAGAATTAGTCTTTGTCTAGGTCCTGGATGAGTCCCGCTAAGTCTAAGCAATGATTGCCCTTGAGGCTAAGTCAAACATTTGCATTAAATAAACAAACCTGCGTTTTATTGGATTATTCATGGTATGATTTACCTATTTTCCTGACATTAGTACGTTGAACCGTTCACTATAGTTGTTTGTTTATCTTTTGTGTGTGTTTATTGCTTTTACTTGTTCATCAAAATCTCCTTTAGGTTATGATCCCAACAAAACCATTAGCCAGTCTCTCCGGTGATGGAACTCCGCTTTTTTGCTATTAGTTGGAGTTTATGTTAGATAACTAAAATATGTTATCGTTAGTAATGATAGATTAGATATTAACGTCTTGCCGTGCTCGACACTGCGGTTTTAAGTGTTGATTGTTTATGGTGCGCTAAGTCGGCATACAAATAATAGTAAAGAACTTGAATAACATAAATAACCACCTAGTAATGACAACATCAAGTTTTTGGCGCCTGCGTGACAGGGGACGGTGTGAAGTTATTTTAGATCGTTTATTTGTTGTTTAGTATTTTTAGTTTAGTGTGGTATAGATTATCATTTTCTGCATATATTTGTGTGTGTATGTTTTGTGTGTTTGACTTTTCTGCGATGTTCTATTTTTTGCGGGAATGTTGTGTTTGTTTGTATTTTCTGCAGTTATTAAAGTACGCTGTAACAATAAAGGCGTAGCCAATTAATTAACATTTGTATCAATTGATTCGATCTGGGTCTTACATGTTTTCTAATCCCCATACAGCGATGTATTCAGTTATTGCCTACGGGTATTAGAGCTCTTAGACCAGTTTTTTTCCCCCACAACCCCCCTCCCCCCCCCCCCCCTCCACCCCCCCACCCCAGCCGAAATTAACCCTCCCAACCCCCCACCCCCACCCCCACCCCACTCCACCCCCCACCCCCCCCTACCCCCCCCACCAATCTCTATGGACAAACCAACCAATTATATGGAGGTAAATCGACGTTGAGGAAGAAAAAAGCTCGTAGGCCTGGTAAGGTGTATAACTGAAGCGAAATGTACGTATGGTAAGATTGTGGGATATATGGAAGAACATAGTTTACGACTCTCAGATCTGTTTTGTTTAAGAACCGAATTCCCAGCTTCTGAGTCTTACGAAACATTAACAGTTGTGAGCACCGCACTCTCGTGTGTGCAACTGTATCGTTCTTTAACAACGATAAAATTGACTTATGATATATCGTTTGAGGACTCGACGATGAATGATTACACGGTGGATTTTATGACAAAAAATATTTTTCGGCTTATAAAATAACTTCTGTCAAACAATTTTTAGAACGGGAATCGGCGTTTAGAACAAAATGATATAATGATAACGTCAATATTGCATTCGTTTCCATCACCAAGCCTTAGGTCAGTTATGTTAATGATTTAGACTTCTAGTCAAACATACTTGCAAGCCTTTCAACTATAAAACAAGATGTTCAGAATGGCCAACCTGTAGTTGGATAGAAGATGGTTATTGTAATGGAGGAAATTTGCCCAGTGCTTACCATATTGAAAACTTTCTCCATTACCAAGACCTTGAATGGTATGAGGCTCTAGAAGATAGTGAACTTAAAGATGAAGCTTTAAGGAACAAAGCTATCATGGAAGGCTTAATCAGTGATGATGAATCATGCAATGATTATTGGAAAATATGGAAGAGCCATGAGATTAACTACCACGATTATAATGAAAGGGAATATGAAAACGAAACTTATGATGACGGACATAAGTTATGTGGTATCAAAACTCGCGAGGTGCCGGTTTGCCAAATAAAATGATACAAGATGATCAAATACGCGTTCAATGAAGAAGAAGAATATGTTGCTGTAAAAGAAGACGAATACGACGATCTTACAATCACAAGTGATGAGGCCTGTCGAGCTTACCAAGAAATCTTTCGGATGATGGACGAAGGATGGATGGCTACGCGCACCGAGAGAGAAGCTGAAGAAAAGTCTAACTTAAAGACTTCGCTATAAATAAAAGTGCTTCCCGAGAGACAACCCGGATTGTTATTTAAATTTATCGAGTCTGTCTTTCCAGACATCAATATGGCGTATCTGCTCCATACCATACGGCGTATTGATTGTCTAGACGTTATCAGTCTTTATTTTTTATGCACTTTAAAAACATTATTGTCAGTTCTGTCAATACGGCGTATTCATGCACATGATACGGCGTATTCAATAGACTGACCCGTATTTAGATACTTTTTACAGGTTTCTCAATACGGCGTATTCGAGTTTATGGATACGGTGTATTGATCTCTTGTACAATTTTGTTTAGTTTAGTTAAAATTAACCGTAGGTACCAAGATAGGAATTGCACATGTTTTTCCTATGTTTCATACAGGACATCGTGAAAGAAATATCGACGAATATAGGTGGAGAATTTACAAATCTGGAGATCTTGAAGTATTGGAGTCTTGAAACTTCAAGGCGGCTGTTCAACACAATCTTGCTAATAAACTCAACATAGAGAATCTACCGAGCAAATATCAGGGGAGTTTCTCATTCTAATTCTTTTTAATTCTCGTATTTAATGTTTTATCTATACAACGAGGACGTTGTATAATTTAAGTGGGGGGATGGAATTAGAATGTTTACTTGTCCTAATTTTCACACTAAAATGCTTAAATTATGCTTAAATTTAAAAAATTTCAAACATACTTTTGTGAAATTACTTGTTACATAACCCGCACACAATAACCCTTGTTAGATATTGTGAGGATTTAACCTTATCCGTTTCCAAATGTTTACCCAAATTTCACAAAATATGAGTGTGCCGGTGATGTAGTAGACTTTAGAACTTGGCTTGGTATATCTACTCGAGACCGCAATGATGAGTACTATGGATTTAGATGGAGCAACTTGTTTAAATTGGTAAATTTTATGATTACACCCAAAACGCCTTTACATGTTGTTTATTAACTAACTACACTGGTTAGTTAACCCCCGTATAAACTCTTTGTTTACTCTCACTTTAAGAGTAAGATACCCCTAGAACAACACGTAGAGCCAATCCTTTAGGAAATTCACCAATTGTTTGTTTCGTTACACCTTTACACCTTAGCCTACCCTGTTAGATTAAGTTTATTTTACAGTTGCTAGTTGCTTAATGTGTAAAGTTTGTATTTCCCGAGTCTTGTGTCAAAATTTTCTATCTTTGGTGCGGTTGGAAGAATTTGCACATCGCAAATGGGAATGTATAAAGTAGTCAAAACTCATGTATTTTTACTACCAACGCAATTAATGGTACGTCCGAAGAATGAAGAAATTATCGAAGGAATTATCCGGAATTATTATGATCGTGAAGATGGTGAAATTACACCGAGTTTTATAGTATAGTGTTAGCAAAAAAATCAAAAAAATTAGAAAAATGGCAACAAAAAAGAGAAGGAAAGTTTGAAGATACTCGTTTCGCAACTACCGAAGGAATTACACGAAGGATTGATTATTCGTTGATACAAATCGACGATGTAGAGTATTGTATAAAGTGGAAGATATCGCCACTTGCCTTGTAAAGTATGTAAAGTATGGGATGATTGGGAAGTTGACCGTTACGGGAACGCCAACTTAGGTTGTTGTTTTTATCTATGATCAAGACGTTGTAAATAGTCGTGTCTTTATCATGGTAACGGTCGGGAAAAAGTGTCTAGCAACTTGTATTTTAGACTTAATCTATTTGTTTCATAATTTTTATTTAACAACAATTTACTTCTCTTTCCTAATGACTAGCTGTTGGTTTTACGCGAATGAGGATGTGTACGAGCATGCATGTCTATTTTGTCATTACGGCCATGTATGCATGTCTAGTTGCCGCTGGTTTACGAATTTTGGTGAAAGTTAGAAGGTCCCTACCCTATATCATTCTTCATCCTAACCGTTGGTTAAATTCGAATGAGGATGTGATCGAACACACATGTCTATTCCATCATTACGGCCATGTATGCGTACTTCAGCTACCTTGTTGGAGTGGTACTTCTGGTGAAAGATTGAAGAATGATCAACCCTAAGCCTTATCATATAAACCTATATTTACCTTTATAAACTTGTTACTCAGCTCTAGCGATGGAGATATGTATCCTTGCCAAGCTTATGATAGAATACTCGTCATGACCGAGCAATTGAGCGAATTAGTTACATGTTACCACATAGATTAGTTGAGTGATTTGAGTGTTTTCATCTTCCTATTTCGTGAGGTGTTTGGTTTTGTACTTGTAATAGATCAAATAAATGCTTAACGGAAAATATCATTTGGGATACATTTTTATAAACTTCTAAAGGCTACTTGCGAAAGTAGGATTCAAGTGGGGGGATATTTGATGACTAGTAATAAACGTCTATATTTTGTATACATCATTTATCCCATGTAATTAACTCATTTTGTATAATTATTGCAAAGAATTTTTACTTAATCGTTTGTATTTGAGAATTGCAGTAATAATGGAGTACTTGGTGAAACTTAGCAAAAGGCGCGCATTCTGGAGCTTAAACGAAGATATTTTAAAGATTACTGTTCTGACAACCAATACGCCGTATCCATCAAGGAAGATACGACGTATATGTGCCTGCACTCACCAAAGACCACGAAGGAAACATGATCAATACGCCGTATCCAGTGAAGACCCAATACGCCGTATTGGCGATATTCTATGTGAATATTCTGGAAGATATCAAACGTGGTCCCTACTCCAAGAAACACCCAATACACCGTATCCAAGACCTTGGATACGCCGTATCAACACCGACCCCAGACCCTATAAATACAAAACTCAAAAACGAGCTTTAAGTGTGCTAAATCATATTCTCGATACCTAAACCACAAAAGTCGATTTTCAGAGGAGAAAAAGAGCAGAAGAGGTCTCGCAACGCATTCTAATCCATAGGAGACAACGTGTAATTTCTTATATTTTTGTAATCGTTCAGTTTTTGGTATCATTCGTTAACTCGATTAGTTTACCTTGGCTAAGCCATTACTCTTGTATTAATTATGATGTTTAAAGGCTAACACCTTTGGGTATTAGCCATTATTATGATGATCTAAATGTTTGGTTTTGTTTATATCTCGATTGCTTAATTTATCGTTGTATTGCTTGTTTATGTTTACCAATTTATACTTGTTTACATACTTAAGTATGCAACCTATCATTCAACTAGGTCTAGTCCTACATATTTAATGCGCTGCAACTTCGGTGTTGTTTGGGTGTAGGCTAAGAGTCTGGGATAGCTCTCCATATAGTAATGCGTATAGGTGGAACAAATAGGATCACTAATAACGTCCTGCTTGCCTCGATTGAACTGGTTGTACCGTTATAGGATAATGGCTTTGTATCTAACTAATATACGTTTGATTCTTTGGTATAATTTGGATGGTGGACTACCAATACACACAAATTACATTAAGCAAAAAGTGGTAAGTCTCTATCGAGTAGGGTTAGATGACTCACTCAGTGTTAGTCTATAGGAATGAATTATAATCAATACAAATAAGGATGCTTTATGCAGATGCTTTAATTGTGACAGAATTAATGTGTCTAGGTCTTAGGAAGATGTTCTGCCTAAGTCTAAGAATGATATACCACCTCGAGATAAGTAATCATTGCACTGGATAAACAAACCAGCTTCTAATCCGGATTAATGATGGCTAATAAAGTTTTCTATCATAAGGCTTGGTACTGCTCTTTTATTCTTTTGTTAATATACTTGTGTGGTTTTAAAGTGTCTTGAATTGATTGTAGTTACCATCAAACCCGTGCCAGTCTCTCAGGCTGAAACTCTCCCCTTTTACCTGTTAGAATTAAGATTAGAACTAACATAGGATTAACATACGTTTGACTTAGATTAGAATTAACTTAGATTAGTAAACCAAAATATTAATAATTGAGAGATTTAACCTCGCTTCAAGTGTTCGACACCCTACTTACCACGAATCTACCACTGATCGGGTATACTGCCCGTTAAAGTGTTGTTTTTGGTTAAGTCGGCAAAATATAAATTTAAAACTTGACTCATAAAAATATACACCACACAACGACACATCAAAGACACTAGAATACAAGAATAAGGTAGGCTCTCATCTACCAATTTTGACCCACTTCAAGCCCATGATGATTCCGTTATTTATACGCCTGTTCATCGGTTTGGTTATCGGTTGTTCGATTTATTCGGTTCAGTTAGTTCGGATCATTCTTTTGGTAAAATCAAAAACCGAACTAAAATGCGAAATTGAATTCGGTTCGATTTCGAGTTAACCCGAATTACACCATTTAGATATTTTTTAATTTAATTATAAAATGTTTTAATAAAAAAATTATTTAAAGTATAAAAGTTTTTTTTTATATTAAAATAAAATTTTAATTGTTTGAATTTGATATATCTCCTCCAAAAACATCACTAATTTCATATAGACCTAATCCAACATCTAAAAAATCATATATACCCATTTTAATTCTCATAATATCATATTTGTTATTTTTTTTTAAATTAATAAAACAACCATTTTACCTTCTTCTTCCTAAATCAGTTATTGTTAATTTTTTATTCTAGTTTAGAACAAAATATCAGAGATAGGCACATTGATTACTTTTGTATTGAACAAGTGAAATTTTGTGTTAATCTTTTTATTAAAAGCTAATTTCAATTGACACTACGTAGGCTAGAATCGACAAACGACCAATATTGAAATGAAAACAATTACAATAACTTCAGAATCACGATCAAACTATGTTTCATGAAATAAAAGGTTTGATATATAATACATGGAGTAGTTCGGCTCATCTATGGTTTTGATGCTTAAATAACACAAGGGTTAAATTGTCACAATTTTAAAAATGATTGGGATCGTGCATATATCATATTTAAGAATTTGCTTGGGTATATATGAATTAAACAAAGGGGGGTGGTGGGGGGGGGGGGGGGGGGGGGGGAACACAGTTTTGATAACCCAAATCTTGAACATCGGCAGGAGGGTAACACAAGTTCTAAAACCTGCATTATTAATCTTTTAATAATATCTTTCAGTGTGCTTGTAGGTGTGTGTTTTTACAAGATTCAGGGTTCGTTTGGTAAGACGGAATGAAATGTCAAATGAATGAAATAACCGACGTAATGAAATAAATAGTGGAATGTAATGATTCATTATCATTATTAATCATGTTTGGTTTGTATGATAAGACAAAATGGAATCATGATAAAAAAAATTAAAATACTCCATTAATGATAAAAAGTTAATTTAATATGTTAATTAATGGTGGAGTTTTATGTAATTTGACTCCATTACAAGATGGAATGAAAAAAAGTAGGGGGCCATAAGAAATGGTTTTAGTGTAATAGGTCATTCCTTGTAATGAATCATTACATTCTATAAATGTAAACAAACAACATTTTTTCATTCCATCGTAATAATCTTTTCCATTCCCCCTTTGATTACAACATACCAAACACTACGTCAAATTTTGTATATTTTGGGGGAAAGAGTTAGGGGTTTTGGTTTTATGGTTTGGTTAGTTGGAAATAGAGTTTATCTAGGAAATATTAGAGGTTTGGGGTTCTATGTTTATTGATTAGCTGATGTTCATTTCATACCCCGTTGGGATTTACTTATTGAAAATGATATAACAAAAAAAAACTTTTTTGTAATTTTAGTTGCCTGTTAAAATAAGTACTTTGAATATGTGCCTTATGTAAAGTGTGGAAATCTTAGGAAATATACAATGAATTTGTGTTGTCAGTTTGGTACAACGGTTAGCATTAAGATATAACTAATCGTCAATGTCAAGCTCTCCTGAGTTATATATACAATATGGGATGTCATATTTGATAATCAACTCGAATGGTAATTTGGCTTTACAGGTTCTAAAAGTTATAGATTATGTAGGTCGCATGATATTATGAATGATACATCATTTAACTTAACTTTTGAATCGCCTTTTCTTCTTTTTCAATTTCAAATAGTGTAAGTTGTTAAATAGATGGTAAAAGCGATAATCCAATAGCTATATATAGCGGCAATTGTTATTCCAATTAACTCATCAAAACGACACCTACATACATCAAATGTTCGCTCAATGCGTTCAACCAAACCACATACAAAAAAGCTGTTATTATGAGCTTGCTTTTCTGCCTTTCGCCACCACTTAGGCAAGTTGCGCCAATTACATGTCCGCTTAAAGGTAGAGACAGACGGCTAAGGTCCGACTACATCTATATGTGTGGTGTGTGTGATTTTTCGCCCCTTTATCTTATGTTATTAAAAGATCCATATTATTAGTGTATTGATTTTAGTAAAATCTTCTCAATGCCTAGGTGTGTTGTTTTTTTTATGAAGTCGAAAAAGCATAAGACCAGAGCTCATAAAAATTTTGTTGCAAATACACAAATGTGGACAGCTTATTTGTAAGTAATGCTTTATTTTTTTGGTTTGAGGATTCTGTGTCTGGGTTTTCGTCTTATAGCTCTGACCATGTGGGTTTCAAATTAAAAGGTATATAAATTGTGGTTATGATCTATATTTGTTTAATGCTTGTTGTTTCATTTTCAATTGACCCATTTGTCAATCCAAACAACCCTTAATAATGTGTTTATGACGTGGAAAGGGCTGCTGAAAATAAGTTGTGCACACAGCCCTTAAGACACCGAAAGGGCTGATGATTATAAGCTCTACAAATAGCCCTTGATAACATGTTTTTTACGCCGGAATGACTATTGATATAGGCTATCCAAACAACCCATAATAAATTGTCTAGACATCGAAAGGGCTGCTGAAAATAAGCTATCCAAACAGCCCTTAGTAATATGTTTCGAACGCTAAATGACTACTAAAACAGGCTTTCTTTATTACATGAAAGTGCAGGTTAAAATGTTTTTGTTAATCCATACATTTTTTGTTTGTGCGTAGGGTGTTCTATAAAATGTCATCTAAGGATTTGAAGCTCGAAAGAATGAAAGAGGTCTACCTTAATTACAAAGTGAGATTTTCTGATTTATGATATTCGTCTAAATATGTATCAAACAAATAACCCTAAAATGTATAATATATAAAAAATACATATACGTAAGCAAAGTATCATACAAATTATTCTTAGGAAAGAATAATAATTAATCAACACGGGTATCGTTCTCCTCGGTGAGAGGTGAATGGAAATTCACGATTATATCAGAAATCGAGCTTGAATGTCATAAAAGATTTGATTTTGGTTTCTAAATCTAATAACGCAAAAGGAAAAAGTAAATTAAGGCATGAAAATCTAAGCAATACAGGCAATTAAAACATTAAGTATTAAAACGATAACGGGAATTTAAAAGCGTGACTAAAAACCTAAAATATCAAATTTTAACCCTAAAATGTAAATTCAAATCTAAAAGTCCTAAATGTATCAAAATAATTTTTGAAAAAGAAATTATATTTTTTAGACATTTATTTTATTTTTTTATCAATTTAAATCTAATTTAATCTAAAAAAATTATTAAAAATATTAAACTAATTTATAAAATTATGAAAAATTTAATAAAGATGCTTTTAACTATTTAAAACTTAAAAAAATAAAACAGGAAATTAAGCTGAACCGAATAAGCTGTTAAAAATCAAATAAGCTCAAAAAGCTAAAACTAAAAATGCATAGAAAAGAAACCAAACCCACCCATACGACAGAAAAGTCCCAAGGGCGGGATGGTTAAGGCGTTGGTATGTTAAAGGGGAGGTCTCAGGTTCGAAACCTGTGGCCGCCCTTTTTGATAAAACATTTTTTTATTTTATTTTCGAAAAAGCTAAAATATAAGCAAAACCAAACAACTTTAACAAAACAACTTTTATTAAAACTTAAAAATAAGCCAGGAATAAGCTAAAAAATTAAAAGATTACAAAGGAAAAAAATCTATAAAATGACTTATGACAGATTTTTAAGCTAACTTAAAGGACAAATAAGCACTACTAATAAGCTAAAAGCTTCAAACAGATTAAAACTAATACAAAGAGGACTCAAACAAGCTAAACTTAAGAAAAATTTGACATAGATTAATAGGCTTAGAAAAAGGATTGAAAAACTGACAGACTTATGCTTGTGGTTTTTAATAGGTTTTTTGAGATGAATGACAGATTTAAAACTTAATTCTAAGACTGAATAAGCTAAATGAAAGGCTAAATATTAGAAGCAGATTAAGATCTAGACCTAATATAAAGCAAATTGAAACTAGAATTAAGCTTACTAGAATAGCAAAACACCTAAGCTTAACAGATTGCATACTTGATTAATAAAAATAAAATAAGAAGAAAAATATTTTTGGATTTTTATATTTTTAATAAGTACGAAAATAAACTTTCCGAAGAAATCTTCAAGGCACTAACTTCAAACACGCGGGTGTAGATCGTACACCTCTCCCCGGAAACGGCGCCAAATTTGATAAACGTCAAACGCGTGATGTAATAATATATAGTATTTTGTTAGATATGAAAATTACTTTAGGAAAAGTAATAGTCTATCTTCCGAGTGTCATTTCCACGGCGAGAGATGAATTGAAATCCATGTTAATGTTTTGAAGAAAAATGCTTGATTATCTTTTAAGATTTTTAGTTTAAAAACTATTTTTTAGAAAACTATTTTTTTAATACTAAAAATTTTACTAATATTAATACTAGAATTATACTAAGCAATTAAACTACGAGAATTATGCTAAAATGATCTAAAAGATTATTAAAATGCAAATGCTTGCTAAGTGATGCGAAAAGTTCATTAAGTGTGAATTAAGGTCTATTAACGAATTAATTTCCTTAAAAAAGATAATTATCTCACAACGTTGGTTTAAAAATCTCTCAAAAAGATATTAATTACTAGATGTATAGTTTGACTATATCTCCGGCTTTTGCCCTTCGAAACATTCAAACTATAAATCTAAATAATAGAAGATTATTAATTAATTAAACCCTTTTTCAAATCCACACTTAATTTACATATTCACTTAACAGGCACTAATTAAACTACTCACTACGCATAATGATAAAATAAGCAAAGCAAAACATTTTATACTAAAGCTACACTAATTAATTAAAAAGATAGAAAATAAAACCGAATTGAAGACCCGCAAATAAACAAATACCACCCGATTTATTTAGCTAAAACAAATAATCAAATTCGATCTAGCTAAATAAATCCTTGAGCTCCACGCCTCATGAGTTGACCGGTACCAAAAATAAAAAAAACTAACAAACTGTTAAACATTAAATAGATAACAATTACCAAAACTTGTAATTACACTAAATCTATTACATTTAACTTCTTGGCCCATTTAGAATTCAACAAACCAAACGCATCCTACTACTGTTACACTAGTGCAAGTCCAAAATCCTAACCATGGCCCAAACAAGAACGTGGCTCAAAGATGACTAAGGCCCAATCTAATTTCTATACAAACCAAACGCATGGAAAAGAGCACAGTTTAACAAGCACAAAATAAGCTATATCTACTAAGCTAGAAATAGTCACGCAAAATAAGCCCAGAAAAGACTAACAACATGAATAAGCCTCACCACAGAACAAGCCACACCACAGAATAAGCCATTTACAAATGATTCTTAAAACTCAAAAACTCGAATAAGTAATTTAAGATCCATACGCAACATAATAAACTTAATTAAGCAAAACTAGATAAATGAGATAAGCTCTAAACGAAACATTAAGCATACCTATATCAAAATAAACCTCCATGAAACTGAATAAGCCAAAACTAACACGAACCAAACGAACTACTACTTCTAACAAGGAACAAGATCTAAACAGAATAAGCAAATCTCAATCTAAATCAAACGAGCAATAAGCCAACCTTCAAAATGATTAAAACATCAATCTAGAACAAAAGAAATCAGCAACACGAAATCTAAATCATCTAAAAGCACATGAATGATTCAATCCTAAACTCGAATAAGCAATAAGCTATGAAAATTTAAACTAAGCGATATAAGCTCAAATGAATTCTAATAAGCTATTTAGAAGCTTATTATATCAGATAATAGGAGCTTCTAAAAACATTAAAATAATTTAAGCACGTCAATAAGCTATATCTGAGCTTATTCTAGCTTATTATATTCGAAAATGCTTAAAAACAAGGAGATGCAATCAAATAAGCTATTTCGAGCTTATTGGATAAGATCGAAGAGTTTTTAAGAAGATTTGAATGAATAAGCAAAGTAAATAAGCTGGAGAAATTAGCTTATATAATAAGCACGTATGCGATGTAGTAAAAACGAACAAATAAGCTAAATATGAAGCAAACCATGATTTCCATTAAACTTTCAACATTCTTGATACACAATCTTAATAAGCTGACGAATTAAGCTAGTACAATAAGCCCAGAAAATCGAAATAAGCTAATACTAAATGAAAATAAGCTAAAACATGAAAAAGTAAATCTAAAAACTAAATTTCCTAATCTCCTTTTAGTGTGAGGGAGCGGATGGATTTTATAGTCAAGCAAGGGGGTGGAAATGTAAATTCTACCCAATCATTGGGCATTAAATCAGCCAATCATTGGCTTGAATCCTTGTACACACGAATTTCCATGCTGTAAAGTTTTGATCTGCCGGTTATATATTCACGCGTGTCCCTTCAAAAATGCTTTTATTGTACGCAAAAGTAATACTCGTTGGATCATTTAAGTTGGAAATTAGAATTGCATTTTGAGTAGTGACTTTGCCCTTCCACGTGTCTGAATTTCATTTGCTCACCCATTATAAATGCGCTGGCACGTGATCGAATTTTCTTTATTTCGTAGCACATGTCTATGACGTAATGCTGATGTCACCCATCCATATTTATATAACAGATTTCCATTTTAACTTTAGGCTTTATTTGGGCTTTTGCTAGCTTGGGCTGGCCTGGCCCATAAAATGGGTTATGGGCTGGCCTAATAAAATCTGAAGGCACCGCTGGACTCGTATTTCCGCGCTCTTTTCCATGGCATGATTGGGAGATTTTCACAAATTCATCTTGTATTTAAACTTGATTGAATCGAGTCTGATAATTCCCGTCTTTGCTTAGTTTTTAATCCGTTTACCTGCAAGACATAAAAATACCAAACAAACATATTTGCACTATAATTATCCATATTTTAGCATTTTGGTCCATTTTATAGTGTTTTATGGGATATAAATGATGTGTGTTTTAGCGCACATCAATCTTCCTATTTCGTGAGGTGTTTGGTTGTGTACTTGTAATAGATCAAATAAATGCTTTACACGAAAAATATCCTTAGGGATACATTTTTATAAACTTCTAAAGGCTACTTAAAGACAAGTAGGATTCAAGTGGGGGGATGTTTGATGACATCAAATAACGTCTATTTTATAGCATTATTTATCCCATGTAATTAACCTATTTTATATAATAATTGCAAAGAATTGTTACCTAATCGTTTATATTTGAGAATTACAGTAATTACGGAGTACTTGGTGTGTGACGCCCCGACCCTAAAGGGTAGAAGTATTACAAATATGGTGTGACATCAAAGGCATACATAATCATAACACAAGCATAAACAGCGGAAGTCTCAAATAAATAACCAAGGAAAATAAGTCAACATGACTTAAGGTACATAAGTTCTTAAAAGACAGACATATCCAAACGAAATAACTTTTATCAGTCTCAGATTTATTATTCTTACTATGGGCCTTTTTTTGAAAACTGCCACATCGGTATGCGAGCCGACCATGGTCCAGTAATCTTTTATCAGCCCACAGTTATTATTATTATTATTACTACCTCCATCCTTTAAACGACTGCCACATCGGTATGCAAGCCGACATGGTCAGTTGATTTTATTTCGGCTTCGGTTTATCACATAATAATAATAATTATTATTATTAGCCAAATTTTAAGTCCTGTGGTCTTTTAACAACTACCACATCGGTTGTGAGCCGGGAAGAGGCAGTGGTCTATTTCCCCACAACACGGACAAAACCTCGATGTGTACCTTACTTTCACCAGAAGGAATATCTACGAAGGGATTTAAACTAAAATTTGCAAAAACCAAAGTAACTTTATTTATTTAACAATTATATAACATTTATTAAGCTAGTGGGAGCAAAAAGCCACAATTAACCTTTAAGAGCTCTAAAGAGATTCAACTACTCCACGCTTAGCATCTAACTTATATTTAACTCTATCATTTTTTGTTCTTTGCAAAATTTTAAAGTTAAGCAAACGCTTAGTCTTAAAAGATAAGAGGAAAGCTAGAGTTAAAAACTTGGTCAAGTCAAAAGCTACCTAGTTCTACGGGCATACTTATTTCTATATTTTTATATTTTCATCATCATTTTCATTTTTTATTTATTTTTTTATTTTTTTAGCACTTAAATACCTAATAAAACAATAAAATTTTAGTCAAAACGGGGTTGCGTGGGAACACATATAGGCACAGGTATGATCAATTTCGATAGAAATCCCCCCCACACTTAGAATGGAACATTGGCCTCAATGTTCAAAAATATCGGGTTTTACCCCCACACTTACAAACGAAAAAAGCAAATGCAAAAAATTTCAAGTGTGAAAGGGGAAACAAATATATATATATATAAGATCAGGATTAGGATTCCAAAATAAGCAGGAGATCGAAGACCGGATGATTGGAGGATTGAAAACAAGCACGGGTCTTCACGATCTTAAGGAATCCTACAAAAACGGCACCACACACCAAAGAAAGAAGCACGCCCCCACACTTGGGCTAAAAAATCACACATTTACTTATTTAAAAAATAGAAAGAAGAAAAGACACGGGTTGCCTCTCGAGAAGCGCTTGTTTTTATGCGAGTCTCTAGCTTGACTCTCCCCATATCATCGTGATATTAGGGACGAAACATGTGGAAGAGAAAATCTCCATCGGACTTTCATTTAAGATGTTTAGATAAACATTGAAGCACATGAAAGTTCCACTCTGATGAGATACCACCGGCTCAAGAAAATAGCAACTAAAAACAGAGATGTCGGGGTCAAAGATAGTATCTTCACTCCCGGAGGAGAGAAAAAGAGAAGAATCCTTAGAATAAGTGAGATAAAGAAGAAAAATTCGAATAACATATGTGAGGGAAAGATAATGGCGATCCTCAAAGAGTAAACCTCACATATGTTGGGAAAAAGTTTTCTCATGAATGCCAGGGTCAAAAACTTTGACCATACTCTTCAAATCTTCTTTATCAAGTTCATCCTTTAAACTTCTCGGGTCATGATCTAAAAATACCTTGGGAGGGAGATTAGGGGTAGTGTCATCAATAAGCAAACTTTCAAGGTAGATTATATCTCCCTTCGAATCGTGATAACCATTCTCAATATCTGTAGAAATATCCATATCAAGAAAAGCATCGATCTCATCGAGAGGCGGTTCATCGGTAAACCCCTCAAGAATGGAAGCAACACTTATCTTAGGAGTAGACGGATCATGGTGAAGTAGAAACTCAATCTCATCAATGTTGCCACCTGGGTCAAAACATTCATCCTCATTAAAATCGGAAAGAGGTGTGACAAGCAAAGCCGGGTCATCAAGGTTAGAAACATTAGAGTCCTTACTCTTGATGTTCTCTAACACCTCATCAAAAAGAGGATTTACGTCACTAGAGATGTATTCGTCCTCGAATTCGAAAAGAGGGTTCGAATAAATTTTAACATTATCTTCCGGAACGTCCTCATCGGATAGTGACTCATCATCACTAGAGGAAACCCGCAATGAGTTGAAGAGGAGGGTTAGAGAAAGTCAGCGGAGTTTTTTCTCATAAACTTAATGAAGAGACATCATCACAAACGGCACATTCACACTCACTTTCATAAATCCTCAGATAAATCCTCAGACTCACTTGGGATTAGGTTCTTAACACGAGACTCATTTTCTTCGTCCGATTCCGTTTCCGGAATAGTGTTAAGATGCTCATCCTCCATTTTGAGAGAGTCCATAATCGGTAAGTCGGGTACGATTGCAACTGACAGAGGAAGTTTAGAAATAATATCTCTCAAAGGAATAGAGCTTTCCTCGTCATCATCATCATCGTCATCATAGAAAATAGGAGCTTCAATAATGAGAACTTAACTAAGCTGCCTGCTCGTTCTTGTGATTGAGTTGAACCCATTAAGAAGTTTGTAAATTATTAATCGAGTTTAAGTAGCAATTCTTGTATATCTTCTGGTTGATTATGCTCTTCTTCCAAAGCTTGCTTAATTTTAAGAAATCTCTCCTCAGCTAGAAATAAAGCCATACTCTTTTCTTTAGGAGGTATTTGATCATACTTCTTTAAAAAGGATTGTATAGCTTCCATTAGATCCATTGTGTACATCACTTATCCTTTGCTGATTAAGATCTTCTTGATGATTTATGGAATACTGCGGGTGTTGGTCAAAACCGGAATAGCTAGAATTATAGATAGGATTAGGCTCAAAGTAGTTTTGATTCATCGGTTGACATTGAAAAGTCTCATGAGGACCCCCATAGTTTTTACAATAAAGATATTGTTGTGGGTAACTCTATGAATTTTGTGGGTAAAAATTATCACTAAAGTTTTGATTGTAGCTCGGTTCCTGCTCATAGACAAGCGGGAATCATGGTGGACAATCATAACCATGGTGAGAATTATTTCCACATAACTCGCACGAGTATGATTCGTACTAGGGTTGTGGAGGTTGATCAAAAAAGTCGGGTGTATTATCGTAAGGAAAAGGATTATGGTCATGGACAAACTCGTTTTCGGCTCCTACAATGCTACAACTTGGACAATTTCCACCGTTAAACGAACCTCCACACCACGAGCAACCAAAATGGTTATACGAAGACATGTCGAAGAATTAAACGGATAAGAGGATAAAGAAGATAAGAATTAAACGATATAAGAGGATAAAATAGACTATTATTATTATTATTATTATTATTTATAAAGATAAAAATAAAAATATTTTTGGTATTTTTTAATATTTAAAAAGGAAAAATAAAAATAAAATAAGAAGAAAAATATTTTTGGATTTTTATATTTTTAATAAGTACGAAAATAAACTTTCCGAAGAAAAGATCTTCAAGGCACTAACTTCAAACACGCGGGTGTAGATCGTACACCTCTCCCCGAAAACGGCGCCAATTTTGATAAACGTCAAACGCGTGACGTAATAATATATAGTATTTCCTGTTAGATATGAAAATTACTTTAGGAAAAGTAATAGTCTATCTTCCGAGTGTCGTTTCCACGGCGAGAGATGAATTGAAATCCATGTTAATGTTTTGAAGAAAAATGCTTGATTATCTTTTAAGATTTTTGGTTTAAAAACTATTTTTTAGAAAACTATTTTTTTAATACTAAAAATTATACTAATCTTAATACTAGAATTATACTAAGCAATTAAACTACGAGAATTATGCTAAAATAATCTAAAAGATTATTAAAATGCAAATGCTTGCTAAGTGATGCGAAAAGTTCATTAAGTGTGAACTAAGGTCTATTAACGAATTAATTTCCTTAGAAAATATAATTATCTCACAACGTTGGTTCATTTTGAGAAAAATCTCTCAAAAAGATATTAATTACTAGATGTATAGTTTGACTATATCTCTGGCTTTTGCCCTTCGAAACATTCAAACTATAAAACTAAATAATAGAAGATTATTAATTAATTAAACCCTTTTTCAAATCCACACTTAATTCACATATTCACTTCACAAGCACTAATTAAACTACTCACTACGCATAATAATAAAATAAGCAAAGCAAAACATTTTATACTAAAGCTATACTAATTAATTAAAAAAAGATTGAAAATGAAACTGAATTGAAGACCCGCAAATAAATGAATACCACCTGATTTATTTAGCTAAAGCAAATAATCAAATTCGGTCTAGCTAAATAAATCCTTAAGCTCCACGCCTCATGAGTTGACCGGTACCAAAAATCACAAAAAACTAACAAACTGTTAAACATTAAACAGATAACAATTACCAAAACTTGCAATTACACTAAATGTGTTACATTTAACTTCTTGGCCCATTTAGAATTCAACAAACCAAACGCATCCTACTACTGTTACACTAGTGCAAGTCCAAAATCCTAACCATGGCCCAAACAAGAACGTGGCTCAAAGATGACTAAAGCCCAATCTAATTTCTATGCAAACCAAACGCATGGAAAAGAGCACAGTTTAACAAGCACAAAATAAGCTATCTCTAATAAGCTAGAAATAGTCACGCAAAATAAGCTCAGAAAAGACTAACAACATGAATAAGCCTCACCACAGAATAAGCCATTAACAAATGATTCTTAAAACTCAAAAACTCGAATAAGCAATTTAAGATCCATACGCAACATAAGAAACCTAATTAAGCAAAACTAGATAAATGAGATAAGCTCTAAACGAAACATTAAGCATACATATATCAAAATAAACCTCTACGAAACTGAATAAGCCAAAACTAACACGAACCAAACGAACTACTACTTCTAACAAGGAACAAGATCTAAACGGAATAAGCAAATCTCAATCTAAATCAAACGAGCAATAAGACAACCTTCAAACGATTAAAACATCAATCTAGAACAAAAGAAATCAACAACACGAAATCTAAATCAGCTAAAAGCACATGAACGATTAAATCCTAAACTCGAATAAGCAATAAGCTATGAAAATTTAAACTAAGCAATATAAGCTCAAATGAATTCTAATAATCTATTTAGAAGCTTATTATATCAGATAATAGGAGCTTCTAAAAACATTAAAACAATTTAAGCACGTCAATAAGCTAGATCTGAGCTTATTCTAGCTTATTATATTCGAAAATGCTTAAAAACAAGGAGATGCAATCAAATAAGCTGTTTCGAGCATATAGGATAAGATCAAAGAGTTTTTAAGAAGATTTGAACGAATAAGCTAAGTAAATAAGCTGGAGAAATTAGCTTATAGAATAAGCACGTATTCGATGTAGTAAAAACAAACCAATAAGCTAAATATGAAGCAAACCATGATTTCCATTAAACCTTCAACATTCTTGATACACAATCTTAATAAGCTAACGAATTAAGCTAGTACAATAAGCCCAGAAAATCAAAATAAGCTAATACTAAATGAAAATAAGCTAAAACATGAAAAACTAAATCTAAAATCAAAATTTCCTAATCTTCTTTTAGTGTGAGGGAGCGGATGGATTTTTTAGTCAAGCAAGGGGTGGATCATTTAAGTTGCAAATTAGAATTGCATTTTGAGTAGTGACTTTGCCCTTCCACGTGTCCGAATTTCATTTGCTCGCCCATTATAAGTGCGCTGGCACGTGATCGAATTTTCTTTATTTCGCAGCACATGTCTATGACGTAATGCTGATGTCACCCATCCATATTTATATAACAGATTTCCATTTTAACTTTGGGCTTTATTTGAGCTTTTGCTAGCTTGGGCTGGCCCGGCCCATAAAATGGGTTACGGGCTGGCCTAATAAAATCCGAAGGCACCGCTGGACTCGTATTTCCGCGCTCTTTCCCATGGCATGATCAGGGGATTTTCACGACTTCATCTTGGCTTTAAACTTGATTGAATCGAGCCCGATAATTCTCATTTTTGCTTAGTTTTTAATCCGTTTACCTGCAAGACATAAAAATACCAAACAAACATATTTGCACTATAATTATCCATATTTTAGCGTTTTAGTCCATTTTATAGTGTTTTACGGGATATAAATGATGTGTGTTTTAGCGCACATCAATCTTCCTATTTCGTGAGGTGTTTGGTTGTGTACTTGCAATAGATCAAATAAATGCTTTACAGGAAAAATATCCTTAGGGATACATTTTTATAAACTTCTAAATGCTACTTGAGGACAAGTAGGATTCAAGTGGGGGATATTTGATGACATCAAATAACATCTATTTTATAGCATTATTTATCCCATGTAATTAACCCATTTTATATAATTATTGTAAAGAATTGTTACTTAATCATTTATATTTGAGAATTAAAATAATTACAGAGTACTAGGTGAATATTAGCAAAAGGCGCGCATTCTGGAGCTTAAACGAAGAAATTTTGAAGATTAATTGTTATGAATAAGAAAATGATGATCATTAATGCAATCAAAGAGAGATCTCAATGATCGTCCCTTGGGGGAAGATTGTTAGGATTGATAAAAGTGACGATCTTATTGAGATAAATGTCTTGTAATAAATAATGAAATATTATTGTGTAATAGGTTAGGTAGATGGTAAATAGTCAAAGACTATAAGTCAAAGGGGGCTAAATTATAAATGTCTAGAAGACAAGGGCTCCATGGTCATTCATTGTAAAAGGGTATAAATACCCCTCCACCACCTCATTTGTGAGGTGTGTCTTCTAGTGTCTCTAGGTGTTTATTAATCTCATTCTAATCTTTTCTGTAATCCTCCTCCTCCCTCTTTCTCTCTCTACTTTCTCTCTCTAAACTAAACACTCTATTGCTTATTGATCCTGAAATTCAGACCTAACATTAATGATTCTGACTACCAATACGCCATATCCATCAAGGAAGATACGGCGTATCCGTGCCTGCACTCACCAAAGACCACAATGGAAAGAAGATCAATACACTGTATCCAGAAGACCAATACGCCGTATTGAAAATATAGCATGTGAATATTCTAGAAGATATCAAACGTGGTCCCTACTCTAAGAAACTCCAATACGCCGTATCCAATCCCTTGGATACGCCGTATCGAATCGACTTTCAGACCCTATAAATAGAAAACTCAAAAACAAGTTTTAAGTGTGCTAAATCATATTCTCGATACCTAAACCACAAAAGTCAATTTTCGGAGGAGAAAAAGAGCAGAAGAGGTCTTGCAACGCATTCTAATCCATAGAAGACAACGTGTAATTTCTTATACTTTTGTAATCGTTCAGTTTTTGGTATCATTCGTTAACTCAGTTAGTTTACCTTGGTTAAGCCATTACTATTGTATTAATTATGATGTTTAAAGGCTAATACCTTTGGGTATTAGCAATTATTATGAAGATCTAAATGTTTGGTTTTGTTTATATCTTGATTTGTTAATTTATTATTGATTTATTGATTATGTTTATAACATGATACTTGTTTACGTGCTTAACTATGCGACCTATCATTTAACTGGGTCTAGTCATACATATTTAATGCGCTGCAACTTCGGTGTTGTTTGGGCGTAGGCTAAGGTGGTGTTTGTTTCATTAAGATGTTTTGGGTCTGAATCTGACTACCGCATCTTACTAGTAAGAGGTGGTCATTTCTATAATTGTCTGAATAGTTTTAATTGTTCATGTTTTAAAGTATATATATTAAAATTTAATAATAAAATGAATAAATAGCTTGTGTAAAATATGAAACAAAATACTTTTATCGTATAGTTAACGTAATAATAAATCATTAAATAGATTATCGGGTCGGGTTTATTAATGATAACCAAATTAATGTACTTGTTAAACCACATTCCAATGTGTCTTTGATTTGCATAAACATGTATACATTTTTTGCAAATTTAAAAATAACATTACTAATCTATTGCACCAAGAAATAGTATAACATTTTTGAGAAAAGTGACACAAATACTTTATGTTTATCCGTCATCTTCTCCTTTTATTTCTTCATTTTCTTCTTTCTTTTCATTCGGCCTAGTCCGGTTTTAATATAATATTATATAAAAAACATTTATTTGAATACGGTTTTTGGTTCAGTTCGGTTTTCATTTTACCGAAAACATTAGCTTTCTCTCTCCGGCGACCTACAAACGACTTTTTATCACTATAAGGAGATTTACACTATATAAAAAACATTTATTTGAATACAAGTTGTCTTTTTAATTCACACACTCAAAAGAGTAAAAGCCAAATTTAAATTGTCCTCTTTTTTATATTTACTAATATGATTTTGTATAGACTATACTATTTTGTCATTTTAAAGTACATGTATAAAAAAAAGTCTACCACACAAAAAACAACTTTTAATTCCCAATCCCAATGCATCTTCTTCCTCATATTTTCATCTTATTTCTTCTTTCACATCTTTAACTTGCAATTTTCAACATCTGTCAGCTTATTTTTTCTTTCACGTCTTAGGCCCTATCCGTTGGATGCCTGGTAAGAGGCAGTAAGACATGCCCACCACATCTAACTAGGGTAAGAGCTTCAAGATCTACCCGCCTCTGACTCGCTAAAAAAAACAAACACATGAAATCCTGATGGCGATCTGACCGCGTCTGACTCATGAAGATTCAGAGGCAGTAAGACTTTTTTTCTAAAAAACAAACACAGCCTAAGAGTCTAGGATAGCTCTTCATATAGTAATATGTATAGGTGGAACAAATAGGATCACTAATAATGTCTTGCTTGCCTCGATTAAATAGGTTGTACCATAGAAGGTAGTGGCTTAGTACTAAATAATAATGTTTTGATCATTGGTATAGTTTGTATTGTGGACTACTACCTAACACAAGTTACCGTTAAGCAGTAAATGGGTAAAGTCTCTATGACCTAGGGTTCATTCAACATACACGGTGTTGTCCTCTAGATGAATAATAATCAATATATAAGGATACTTTATGTGGATGCTTTAATTATGATAGAATTAATGTGCCTAGGTCTTAGGATGAAGTCTCGTCTAAGTCTAAGAATGATATGCCACTTTGAGATAATTAATCATTGCACTGAATAAATGAACCAACTTCTAATCAGATTAATGATGGCTAATACAGTTTTCTATTATAAGGCTTGACCGCTCTTTTATCTTATGTTAATTTGCTTGCGTGGGTTAAAGTGTCTTGAATTGATTGTAGTCACCACCAAACCCGTACCATTCTCTAAGGCTGAAAACCCCCCTTTTACCTGATAGAATTAGGATTAGAACTAACATAGGATTAGCATAGGTTTGACTTAGATTAGAATTAACTTAGATTAGATAACCAAAGTATTAATAAATTAAGAGATTTAACCTCGCTTCAAGTGTTCGACACCCTACTTACCATGAATCTACCACCGGCCGGGTACACTGCCCGTTAAAGTGTTGTTTTTGGTTAAGTCGGCAAAATATAAATTTAAAACTTGAATCATAAAAATATACACCACACAACGACATATCAAGTTTTTGGCGTTGCTGCCGGAGAGTGAAAATTAATCTTGATTTTTATTTTATATTTTGGTTTTTAGCATTTAGATCTAACCCTTAGGATTAGTGTAATTTAGAGTAGTTTATATTCTTGTATATTCTGTATATTTTTTTATATTTTTTAGTTTAATTGTTTGCTTGTATAATTATGTGTTTAATTTAATTGTTTTCCTAATACATTGTTCTGGTCGATAACTCGATACGGCGTATCCACTTCTATTGGATACGACGTATCCAAGTTTCTATCCAATACAGCATATTCATTCAACTGATTAATACGGCGTATTCACTTCAATTGAATACGTTGTATCAATCACCTAAAACAGAATTAGAACCTAAGTTTTCATATTTGATTTTTGTGCTTAAATTTTTTCTATCTTTCTTCAGAGCAAATCCTGCTGATATTTTTACCCTTTTTACAGGAAGTACTTATCAGAGCTAGTAGACTGAAGAAGATACCATAAGAAGTCAGGGCAGAACTAACGTCAGAGGAATACATAGTGAATGCTCAAAATGAATTGAATCTTTCTATCACCAGTAACGATATAAACATTGAACTCAGCGATGAATTTTTGATGGAATTACAAAAGAGTGTATACCATGGATGGATTGACAAAGACATAGTGAACCACATTGCTAAGGTGCTTGAAATGATTGATTTAATCTACATTCCTAGTGTGGATTCCCATCAACTACCAATGAAAGTCTTTCCTCTCTCACTAGCTGATGAAGCATGACAATGGTGGATAAATGAAGGGGAAGGAAAAATCACCATTTGGGAAGAACTTGTTGAGAAATTTTTCTATAAATTTTTTCCTGAATCATACGATGGAGAAGAAGAAATGTTGGACGAAGGAGATAACTAGGGAATTGATCCACTTGAATTCATGTCGCGAGTAAATTCATCATTTGATAAACATATGAAAATGGATGGAAGACCTAAAAAGGTATTATTCCATGCCTGGATGAATGGGAGCTGGAATAAAAGACGAATAGATAACAGCATTTTGTGAAGTAACAATACTACTACTGATTTGTTCTTCAAACCTTATCTGATAACACATGGAAAGAACGACATCGAAAAGGATAATGAATAAAGCCATACGAAGCGTAAATACAACAATTCATCTAATTCTCTTGATAAGCAACCTTGCAAAAGGATATGCAAGGCAGAAAAGTTTGAAACTATAAATGATTCACTTGGACCTAACGAAGAATATATTGCTATAAAAATATATGAATATGATGCTTGGGAAAGAAATGAAGAAAGGATGTCTATGATTTACTAATAAATTTTTTAGAAGAAGGACAACGGATGGAAGGTGACGCGCACCAAGTAAGAAACTAAAGAAAAGTATAACTTAAAGACTTCGTTGTAAACAAAAGTGCTTCCTGGGAGACAACCCGAAATGTTGTTTATTTTTATCGAGTCTGTCTTCCCAGACATCAATACGGCGTATCCGCTCTATACCATACGGCGTATTGATTGTCTAGACGTTATCAGTCTTTACTTTTTATGCACTTTAAAAACATTATTGTCAGTTCTGCCAATACGGCGTATTCATGCACATGATACGGCGTATTCACCAGACTGACTCGTATTAAGTTTGTTTAGTTTAGTTTAAATTAACCGTAGGTACCAAGATAGGAATGCACGTTTTTCCTATATTTTACACATGATCTCTTCAAAGTAATATCAACGAATATTGGTGGAGAATTTACAAATCTAGAGATCTTGGAGTGTTGGAGTCTTGAAACTTCAAGGCGGCTGTTCAACATATAATCTTGCTTATAAACTCAACTTGGAGAATCTACCGAGCAAATATCAAGGAAGTTTCTCATTCTAATTCTTTTTAATTCCCGTATTTAAAGTTTTATATATACAACGAGGACATTGTATAATTCAAGTGGGGGGATGGAATTAGAATGTTTACTTGTCCTATTTTTCATACTAAAATGCTTAAATTATGCTCAAATTTAAATAAAATTCAAGCATACTTTTGTAAAATTATTTGATGCATAGCTCGCACATAATAACCCTTGTTAGATATTGTAAGGATTTAGCCTTATCTGTTTCCAAATGTTTACCTAAATTCCACAAAATATGAGTGTGCCGGTGATGTAGTAGACTTTAGAACTTGGCTTGGTATATCACTCGAGACCGCAGTGATAAGTACTATAGATTTAGATGGAGTAACTTGTTTAAATTGGTAAATTTTAGGATTACACCCAAAATGCCTTTACATGTTGCTCATTAACTAACTATACTGGTTAGTTAACCCCCGTATAAACCCTTTGTTTACTCTCATTTTAAGAGTAAGATACCCCTAGAACAACCCGTAGAGCCAATCCTTTAAGAATTACATCAATTGTTTATTTTGTTACACCTTTACACCTTAGCCTACCCTGTTAGATTAAGTTTATTTTATAGTTGCTAGTTGCTTAAAGTATAAGGTTTGTATTTCTCGAGTCTTGTGTCAAAATTTTCTATCTTTGGTACAGTTGGAATAAATTTGCACATCGCAAATGGGAATGTATATTATAGTCAAAAAACTCATGTATTTTTACTACCATCGCAATTAATGGTACGTCCGAAGAATGAAGGGATTATAGAAGGAATTATCCAAAATTATTATGATCGTGAAGATGGTAAAACTACACCGAGTTTCGTAGTATAGTGTTAGCAAAAAAATCGAAAAAATTAGAAAAATTGCAACCAAAAAAGAGAAGGAAAGTTTGAAGATAATCGTTTCGCAACTACCGAAGGAATTACACAAAGGATCGATTATTCATTGATACAAATCGATGATGTAAAGTATTGTATAAATTGGAAGATATCGCCATTTGCCTTGTAAAGTATGTAATGTATGGGATGATTAGGAAGTTGACCGTTATGGGAATGCCAACTTAGGTTGTTGTTTTTGATCTATGAATAAGACATTTGTAAATAGTTGTGTCTTTATCATGGTAACGGCCACAAAAAGTGTGTTGGGAAAATAGATTGTAACAGACTTAATACTGGTAGTATAACAGTTAAGTCTGGTAGTAATAGTTAGTTCTGTTAGTATTGAGTTAATACTGGCAGTACTAAGTTAAGTCTGGCAGTACTAAGTTAGTACTGGTAGAGTATAGCAGTACTTGAGTTAGTACTGGTCATAGTTA